>JBBBDQ010002338.1:240000-277500 GCA_037127315.1 Ascarosepion bandense
TATCTATCTATCTATCTATCTATCTATGTATTTTCTATCTATCTATCTATCTATCTATCTATCTATCTATCTATCTATGTCAGTATTTTCTATCTATCTATCTATCTATGTATGTATGTATCTATCTATCTATCTATCTATCTGTCTGTCTGTCTGTGTGTGTGTATGTATATCTATCTATCTATCTATCTATCTATCTATGTCCGTATTTCTGTCTCTCTATCTATCTATCTATCTATCTATGTCAGTATTTTCATATCTACCTATCTATCTATGTATGTATGTATGTATCTGTCTGTCTGTCTGTTCGTGGTGTGTATCTATCTATCTATCTATCTCTATTTCATTCTGGAAAATTCTGCAGAAAGGTAAAAATGGGATCTACACAAGGATTTCCTAAAAAGGTACATATTTGTTTGTTTTTTAGATATATCGCCCCAAGCAAGGCATTTTACTGCCACTGTTGTGCAAGGGGTTACATAAGAGAAAAATTTTGAGAAAGAGTGACAGGTTATACTGGGTGTCAGGAAGTAGGTAGGAAAAGTATGAGAATACTGATGAGAGTGGAGTTGATGGAGAAGGGATCATAAGAGAGGGGATGCAGGTTAGTGAGATAGGAGCTGACTTTTGTTTTTATAATCATATCGCCCCAAACAAGGCATTTTACTGCCACTGTTGTGCAGGGGGTTATATAGCAAGAAATTTATGAGAAAGAGTGGCAGGTTATAGCGGGTGTCAGGAGGTGGGTAAGAGAAAGATGAGAAAACTTTATGAGAGTGGAGTAGACGGAGAAAGGAGCATGAGAGAGAGAGAGAGAGAGAGGGGGGATGCAGCTCGGTGTGATAGGAGATGACGATTGACTTTACATTTAAATTCTTGAAGATTGTAGCTGTCGGTAAAGCAAATAAACAGAAGGGAATTCCACAGGCGGGAAGTGCGAGAAAAGAAGCTGATGGAGTAGAATTTTCTTTTACATTTTGTAGGCATCAATGTAAAAGGATGGGACCTAGTTGCTAATCTTTTTGCCTAAATAAATTCATATATAGGGGACACCAGTGAGCTAAGTTCATCAGAGCAGAAACCGTGAAAGTATTTACAGAAGAGACACGGGGAATCCACATTGCACCGATGAGAAAGTGACTGTATTTGAGCTGTCAAGTTGGGATCGATCACTTGTAAAATAAATTTTTCTTTATGCAAAACAGTTTTCACTAATTACAACTCTTACTGGACAATCAACCATTCAACCATCCGACCATTCATAGAATAATGTCATATTTGTTCAGGCGCCCCTACTGTTCATTTAAGTGTTCTCGACAGGCTCCAAAGGAGAATCTGTAATGTGATCGGTACCGACCTGGCAGCTCAATTCCAGCCACGTTCTCACCGGCGGGATGTGGCTTCTCTCTGTCTATTCTACAAATATATTCAGGGCTTCTGCTGTGACGAACTTAAGTCACTGGTGCCCCCGCCAAATGAATTTACTCGTGCGACCAGACAAGCAACATGGTCTCACCTTTTTACAGATAAATCAACCAAATGTAGCCCACAATTCTACTTCATCAGCTTCTTTTCTCGCACTTCCTGCCAGTGGGACTCTCTTCTGTATACTTGCTTTCCTGACGGCTACAACCTCAAGGAATTTAAATGCAATGTCAATTCCCATCTCTTATTCACGTGACTCCAGTTCTTACTGCATCACCCCGTGTACCTTGTTCTTTTCCTTTCTCTCTACCTTCGCAACTGTCTTCACACTTGACTTTTCATCATTCTTTTGCCTTTTCTCGGACACCCTCTGTAACTGGTTCATCTTTCTCTTCGCTCTCCTCTTGCCTTTTTTACAAACACTCTGTTATGTAGCCCCCTGCGCATCAGTGGCGGTACCGTCTTGCTAGGGGGTGAAACGATTAAAAAAATAATGCAGACGAAATAATGGCGAGGGAAGGCGGGATTGCTAAGGTGATGGTATTAGGTTGTCCTAAAAGTTCGTAAACACTTGCAAAAATTGAAATTTTACTCACCAAATGATCTAAGATTACCAGAAAACACTTGCAAAAACTTGAAGTTTTACTTGCAAAAACAACAAAAATTATTGATCAAAATAAAAACCATCATTTTCCAAGACTTTCTGCCATCGATCTGCAAGCTTTCGGATCTGGTCAAAGTACCATTCAGCCGGCTTTGAATCAAAGAATTCTTGATACGCTTCCTCGACTTCAACAAACGAGTCGAATCGGCGGCTCTTCAGACAGAGTTGTATTGAGCGGACAATGTCGTAATCTGATGGAACACAGTCAGGACTGTAGGCTGGATGTGGCTGAATCTCAACGCCGTCCAGCTCTTCAAACTTGTCTTTAGTTTCTGGCGGTGTGTGGTTTGGCATTGTCCTATTGCATCAAAGCGAGCTTTCGGTTGATCAGAGCCGGGTACTTTTGCTTCAACTTTTCGTAGACACGCTCAAGTTGCTGACAGTAAAGGTCGGCCCTGATGGCACGACCATTCAGAACCAACTCAAAATGCCCGATTCTTTCACAGTTCCACTAAACGCACAACATGACTTTCTTACCAAATAGATCTTGTTTTGGAACCGACGGTGTCTCTTGCCCTTTCTGAACCCATCGCTTGTCTCGATTGTGCTGGACCAGATAGACCTATTTCGCAAGTGTTTACGAACTTTTGGGACAACATAATAATTTTACTGATGAGATCTGCAAATATCGTGGAAAAACATTGTTGTGATGCGAAAAACAATATGAAATTACTCATTAACAGACAGACGTTGCACCCCTTCCACGTCACCATCAGTCAGTCATTTTGTGCGTCCTACGCGCTTGGGCGATCATGTCTCTTTCGATCCGTGACTGACTAGGTAGAAGATATTTCCAGCCGTAGGTAGCCATATCATTCTACGGTACACTGGTTGCCAACCAGGGCTATAGAACCCAATCAGTCATATTATTAAATTCTTTTATCCGAATCAGTTGCGTGCCGTACGTGATTCACGCTTGGACGATCATGTCTCTTTCGATCCGTGACTGACTAGGTAGAAGATATTTCCAGCAGTAGGTTGCCATATCTTTCTACGGTACACTGGTTGCCAACCAGGGCTATAGAACCCAATTAGTCATATTATTAAATTCTTTTATTCGAATCAGTTGCGTGCCGTACGTGATTCACGCTTGGGCGATCATGTCTCTTTCGATCCGTGACTGACTAGGTAGAAGATATTTCCACCAGTAGGTTGCCATATCTTTCTACGGTACACTGGTTGCCAACCAGGGCTATAGAACCCAATCAGTCATATTATTAAATTCTTTTATCCGAATCAGTTGTGTGCCGAACGTGATTCACGCTTGGGCGATCATGTCTCTTTCGATCCGTGACTGACTAGGTAGAAGATATTTCCACCAGTAGGTTGCCATATCTTTCTACGGTACACTGGTTGCCAACCAGGGCTATAGAACCCAATCAGTCATATTATTAAATTCTTTTATCCGAATCAGTTGCGTGCCGTACGTGATTCACGCTTGGGCGATCATGTCTCTTTCGATCCGTGACTGACTCGGTAGAAGATATTTCCAGCCGTAGGTTGCCATATCTTTCTACGGTACACTGGTTGCCAACCAGGGCTATAGAACCCAATTAGTCATATTATTAAATTCTTTTATCCGAATCAGTTGCGTGCCGTACGTGATTCACGCTTGGGCGATCATGTCTCTTTCGATCCGTGACTGACTCGGTAGAAGATATTTCCAGCCGTAGGTTGCCATATCTTTCTACGGTACACTGGTTGCCAACCAGGGCTATAGAACCCAATCGGTCATATTATTAAATTCTTTTATCCGAATCAGTTGCGTGCCGTACGTGATTCACGCTTGGGCGATCATGTCTCTTTCAATCTATGACTGACTAGGCAGAAGATTTTTCCGCAGTAGGTGGCCATTTCTTTATGCGGCAGACTGGTTTCCAAGTAAGTCTATGGACTTAATCTATTCTTCTATTTAATCCATAGCCCGGAGAGAAGAGGTAAATTTATACTTTTTCCAAAGAGAGTTGCGCACAAGTGAATGCGATGAATTCAACTAGAATTCAGACTTATGTCAAACGAATGTTTGATTTCTCATAGGCGAACACTGTAGAAAGGAAAACTGATAAAATGAAGATGCTTTTAGCATTTTGTAAAGAAGGGTAAAAATGTAGAAAGATAGAGAAAACCGTTGCCGCATTGGCATGGAGATCTGTTTTAAATCCCTTTTGAGATTTTCCGCGTGCATCGAAATTTACATAAGGAAATCGGTTGTGAAATTGGAGTCAAAATAATTGCAGTGCGTTAAATTCCAAATTGTTAAGGGGTTTAAATTTGTAACAGATGGAAAAAAAAACAGCATTAGATAAAAATAAGCAAATTCTATTTACGCTTTCACCAATTTAAGATTTAATATTATCACGTGTCAAGAGGCTCGATTATGTTGTCAAATGGTATTAATTTCGATAGACAGATTGAACAAAATACATTCAAATAGAACAAAACACGTTTAAAGACAGTTAATTAAACCTAGTGTCGAGTTCGTAATATGTATATAATTCATTGCATGCGATAATAAATTAGTAAAATTACAAGACGATATCATTTTTTATATCGCGTATAGAGAAATATCCGGGTTATTTTAGCCTCATCTCTTGTAAAAAGTATTAGCATATACATTATTCATATTCAGTCATTTAATTGAGGCATGTATCATATAATAATTCTGCTTGTTCCTTCCTTAGTTAGTTACTTAGTTCCTCCATCTGTTACGCCACTGAAGAAAGATAACACACTTTCTCTCTACATGAGCTTTTCCTTTCCCTCTATTTTTTTTTATAAACGCTACTCTCCTCAGCCTTTCTCTCACCTTTGCCAAACGTAAGGGTAGTAAAGAGTAAGAAAGTAGGAGGAGAGAGCCTATAGCATTACCGTAGCAGTAGCAGCTTGAGCTTCTGGTTGTAGAAGTAATTGTGTGTGTATATGTGTGTGTACTGTACAATATAGTAAAAATAGGTAGGTTTGTTGTCGTATTCCACGACCTAATAACGAAATTTCTGGCCTCTACACCCTTGGCCATTACTCAGTTGGTCTTTTTTTCTGTTTACAATGGACTCAGAACCCATGAATTTTCCGTAATAGAAAAAAACATTTTCTCTTTCAAAATCTCTCACAAAATAGCATACAGTTTTTTGGTTATGGTCTGTGCATACGCCGCTTAATATAAGGTTACAGTAAAGTAGCTTCTATGGACATTACTTTTATAGATATTTTAATGAAATTACACTCTGTGTTATCGTTATTTTATTATCCAATATCTTTATGTTTGAAGACGTTACTATCATTTGTAGTATGACAAAGTAAAATTTTTGCAGGAAATCATAATTATCCTTCCGTGGAAATTCCACGGGTTCCGCTAGTTTATATTATCCTGACAAAAATAGTTACATGTTAGTACTAAATCTGTATGATTCATTTAAAATTGTGACATTTTTGAATTGTAAAGAGAGATATCTACACAATCAAGTACACGAGAAAAATCTTCTCATTCTGAGTGAATTTAGACCATTTGATTTTTCGCATACTAACAAGACAAACGATTCCCACTCAACGTCAAAATAAATCAAGATTTATAATCGCCTTAATTATGTGTTGAGTCCTCTTATATATATATATATATATATATATATATATATATATATATATTGTGCATGGGTAGGTGTTAAAAGACTATTATAATGCGTTTAGTATAATAAAAGAAGGTAAAGAAGGTGTTGTGCACTACCTATTTGTTTGTGTTCCGTCCGCTGTATGTGAGTGTGTTTGTTTTAGAAACACACACATGGCGGACGGACGTGAAGTCAAGCTCTCCTACCATTCTGAAGATGAGATTCTGATCTTAAAATATTAATTAATAGTAAATAGGTAATACCTAACACTTTACTATACTAAACGCATTGTGATAGCCTTCTAATACCTACCCATACACCTTATATATGCAATGCTTCAAGCAAATTATATATATATATATATATGTTCGTGTGTGTATGTCTGTGTGTATTTTGTTAATCCTGAAGATCCTATCGATGAGAGTTGGCTTGCACTCTCCTCACACTAGGATTTAGTTACTTTTTTGTCTATACAACAAAGTTGTTCACATGTTGGTGTTGATAGCACGTTGCTTAGCCTAGTTTTCTCAATCAAGGCTATGCCTCTAATCTCTAATCTATACCACTAATTATCAGATTTTACACTGCTGTTATTGTCAATATTATTATCGTTTTCGCATATTTTTACGCTATTTATATTTTGAATTTTATAATTTTATGATTAACGGCGTTCTATAAATAAACAACCTCTTCTTGATGAACTCATATTGTTTAATATAGTTTTATATATTTTGATCAGGAGGTGTAAGTTTGTAACTTAGGTGTCTTTAATTTCGGTTCAAAGCATTGTGACGAATAAGAATGATAAAACAGAAACTGGTGCCACGCAGATAAGCAATATATATATATATATATATATATATATTATAAATTATGTTTTAGAGTTTTAGAACATGTACATACTTTCATATATATATGTCCTCTTCTCTACAATCATATGTTTGTTCAGTGTTTGGATTTAAACATTTCCTCAGGGGAAATAAAGGTTTGGAATCATTCTCTGTTTATATTTCGTTCGTTGTTGTCGTGGTATTTGGTTGGGGTTATTGGTAATTAAGTGAATGTCTCGTTTTGATCGTTAGACTTTTGAGGAATTTGGTGTGTACGTGTGAAATTGTTGATTAATGGTATTATCTGTTGGAATGTATGTTTTATCTTTTTATCGGTTGGGTATATCTTTTGGTTAGGAATTTCTAAGAGGGTAATGTTGAGTGGTCGTTTTTATGGTTGGCTATCATTTAATTGGTTGATGTCTGCTGTTAGTGGACCTAATTCATGTATTTACTTTGATCCTGCGTCTAGGTTTTCATAGACGTGATAGGGGTGGGGTGTTTTTCTTTCCAATTTAGATTTTTTCGGTTAAATATATATATATATATATATATATATATATATATATATATATATATACACACACACATATACCCCTTTCTCCTCTTTCTTCCTTCTTTTTCTTTCTCTTCTCCTTCCTTTCCCTTTTCTCTCTTTTTTCCCCTTTCCTTTTTCTTTTCTTCTTGTTCCTTTTATTCATGTTTGGAGTATAATTTCATTTAGGCGAAGTTATTTCAAGAAATCTAAATTTGAATTTTTTGGGAAGTAAATGCGAATTAGCGTTTTATCAGTTTTTTGTACAATTTCACACTTACACACCAAATTCCTCAAAAGTCTAACGATCAAAACAAGACATTCACTTATTTACCAATAACCCCAACCAACCCCACAAAAACAACGAAGCAAATATAAACAGAGAATGATTCCAAACCTTTATTTCCCCTGAGGAAGTGTTTAAATCCAAACACTGAAACAAACATATGATTGTAAGGAAGAGGACATATATAGAAGAAATTATGTACATGTTCTAAAACATAATTTATAATAAATATTCACTGCTCTATACACCATATATCGAGCACTGTTTTAAATTAATCTTTTGGAACGGAAATTTTTTTTCTTTTTTCTCTCCTCATTCTATACTCACTCGGATATATATATATATATATATATATATATATATATAAAATAAAAAGTGTGAGAAGCCGTGAACGTTTTCTTTAAAATATATATTTATTGTTTGGTAATTCATTTGTCATGACAAATTAATACCCCCATAACTTGTATGAATACCAAACAATAAATATACATTTTAAAGAAAACGTTCACGGCTTCTCACGCTTTTTATTTTATACTAATTACTCTCGCTGGAACAACCCTATTCCTTTATTCGATATATATATATATATATATATATATATATATATATATATATATATATATATATGTATATATATATCAGCATGCAGTGTGGGTATCCTGTATATACAGTGCAAGGATAACTCTCTAAGAGAGCTCTAAATATATATGTATATAAATACATAAATAGCAAATATAAGAAACATTAAGGCAGACACGTTATTACCATGAAATAACGTGTCTGCCTTTATTTTTCTTATATATATATATATATATATATTTTTTTTTTTTTCTAAACATATGTTGTTAAAAATAAGAGACAATGAATGTCTATTATGCTTAATCATGAGCCGTTCTAAACGTCGTATTTTGGCTTTAATTTCAGTTGAAAATAAAGACAAAAATTCTCCAACATTTGGATAATTAATTTATTGGTTTTCTTCTAAGCTTTCGGCTCACATGAGCCATCTTCAGAGAGGTTGTTTAAACTGAAATATTATAAAATCCACCATCACCGACGATTTTATTTTGTGTTGACATAAAACTCCGCTTGGCAACGGCAATAGTTACCAAAAATAATAAACACAGTTCTTAAGTTTGCAATGCGGTTTTATGACGTCACACCGCGGGATAGCGCGAAATGACAACAAAACCATGTAGTCAAATGCAATGTAATATGTTATTTCCGGTTTTAAAACAGGAAATAACCAAGTCTGAAGAATAAAAAGTAAAAAAAGTAATTCTATCTATCTATCTATCTATCTATTTATCTATCTATCTATCTATCTATCTATCTATCTATCTATCTATCTATCTAATCTCACTCTGTTCATTATCTATCTATCTATCTATCTATCTATCTATCTATCTATCTATCTATCTATCTATCTATCTATCACATTTTCTTTGTTATCTATCTATCTATCTATCTATCTATCTATCTATCTATCTATCTATCTATCTATTAAGGAAAAAGCACCAAAGACAAAACAAATACAAAAGTAACGAAAAAAAAAAAAATCCACAACAAATATCAAAAAGTGAGAAGCTCAAAAGATTTCCGGAGAATAAAGAGAACGTTCTTGAACTCATCTCTGTCCTTGGAATACTGTGTAAATCCAATGGGAGATCTAGGCTTAGAATCTTCCACCCGAAAAAACACGTTCCCATTACATTAGAATGGTAAAGCCAGATATGCACTTCGGTATCTATAGAAACGATCAATAGCACCACTTACAGAATTCGTAGGATTCTTCAAACAAAACAAACACTAAAATTATTTTGCTTAACAGTCCGAATTTTTTGTGTATGCTAAAGAAAACTTTGTGAAGTTATTTAACTCTGACGATTTACTTTAACAGTTCTACAACATTTGGAAAGTAAATGTTTTTGTAGAATGCGAAGCTTAAAAACAAACAACCGAATATTTGAAGAAAATACAACTACACGTGAAGTCTACTGGAACAATTCAAAACAAAAACAAAACTAAAAATTCCAAAAACTTCGCTTTAATATTTTCTTTTTGATGAAGCTTAAATTAAATTAAATTTTCATATTTATATTTTATACTATTTTATATCAATCCATCTTTCCATCTATCTGCCCATCTATCTCTATACATATATATCTATGTATACTTTCTCTACATTTAAACTGATCAGCCACAGTTTTATTACATGTTGCACGTATCTGACCAATAAAATCAAACATCAATCAACATAGTCTCTTTGCAATAAAAAAAATTAAAAAATTAAATCGTACGTCTCTAAAAAAATTCTGAAGAAACTTATTAAAGTGAAACATGTTAGATCAAAGACAGTTTTTTCTTACCTATTCTTTATGTATTCTATTCAACTTGTCGGGTTTCAATCAATATATTAAACACACACACACACACACACACACCAATATATTTATGATAAAATTATAGTTTTAATACGCAAGATTTAGAGGTTTATTTCATAGGATAATTTTTTCTATTTATCAATGACTATAGCCCGGCATTGCTCGGGTGTAATGAAAACTTTAAAACTAATCCATGGTCCTAGAGCTCAAACTCTTTGGACGTTGGCACGAAAGACTAAAAAGCAATAGTTGTTTCCAGTTAAAGCGAAACCTTAGACTGAAAGGAAAATGAATGGATGTAAGTCAAATTTTGATTTCCTGGTATCGATATCAAATAAGTTTTTTTCGTCGTAAACTGAATTTTGAAGGCTAAATAAGTCCTCTGAGTAAATGGTATCATGGCTGAGACTAAGAACTACAATTATACCTACATAGAGCCAAACCCGAAGCAAAAACCAAAATAAAAGGGCTAAAAAAATACAGACATACAGACAGATAAACAGACACACACAAAAACATCTTTGTCTATGCGTGTATCAAATTTGATTAAAATCGGACCAGTCCTTCTATAACACGATCTTTTCGATTATCGATTTTCGATATTTATCGGGGGTACCTCGACACAACACCTAGCTAAGAACAATCGCAGACGCTTATAGTACAACTGTGTAAATTTTCAAGGAAAATCGATTCAGCCGTTTCGGAGTCTATAGGTAACAGACAGACATACAGACACACACATACATACACACATAGACAAATTTTCAATGATAGATAAGTTTAGATATGGTTGGGAAAATTATTGTTGACTAATGTTTGTTTTATGTCTTTTAGTTGATTCAAAAATATTCTTTGGGGGGAAGAATTTCGATTTGCTCTGTTTGTTATTTTATATCTTCCTGGCCTTTTCTATTATTTTATATCTTCCTGGCCTTTTCTATTATTTTATATCTTCCTGGCCTTTTCTATTATTTTATATCTTCCTGGCCTTTTCTATTATAATTAAGACAATAGTTCTTGCTAGTGTTTTTATATAGATAAATGATAAATTCGTTGATTTTTAACTTCATATTAACGGCAAGAATCGGGATTTTGTTAAATTTATGTTAAAATTATTCTTACAAAAAATACATGACACTAGCATTAAAAATAACACACAAGAAAACATCAACATATTTTACTGCAGCCAAATGCACATTAATTATAAACAGGACAAATTTTCTATATGAAGAATTATTAACCACCATATTTCTGCCGTAATTCTTCAAAAACATGTGAAATTTATAATTGATTATAGAAATAAAAGACAGTAAACCTTATTATTTCTAATAATAATAACCTTATCAAATCTAAACTAGCGATCACTAATATTGTGTATGAATTTCAATGCCTTACATAAGATTGTGTTTCTTGTCATAAATCAATTACCTATATTGGCCGTTCTACCACTTCTCTGAGTAGACGACTTACATGCCACCTATCTAATAATAGTGCAATAAAAAAAAACATTTATTAACCCATAAAATAAGAATCCTTGAGAAAAATTTTGGTAGAAAATACAAAAATGTTATTTAAATCACAATATTCAAGGCACTTTGCTATAAGAGATTCACTATATATCAAACAATTGTCCCCTACCATCAACCTTCTGGCACATTTTTGGGTCGGGTGGGTACCGAATTACTTTCAGTTGCGTCTCTGCCCCTCAAATACAGAGTGCGGCTCAGTTGTAGGTCCATTCGCGAGGACAGGGCTGCTTCTCAGAAAAATTACACTGAGTAGATACCCGGTCCCGGTAAACAGTGTCCCGCGACCGCGCTACCCCATTGCAGCAGAAGGGTGGACCAGGTGCTCGTCACTGGTGCCAGCTCAACCGGCGGTTTAAGGCGACTGGGGAATATTTGTTCCTGTGCCTGTGCCTACGCGGTCGAGTCAGCACTTTAAAAAAAAAAAAGATGTGTCACATCTCGCTCCAGTGGGGAGAGTAGGTAAATATTATTACACTATTTAACAGTGGAAATGGAATTTTGAATGTTTTTTTTAAATAGACAGATGCTCACATAATGCCCGCCGTGCTCATGACGTGACAGATTTAAAGAAATCTATTTTCAAAAACAAAACTGAAAAAAACACTAGAGTAAAAACGTACATTAGAGTCAAGTATGTGAACATCACAACACCGGAAAAAATACCATCCTTGAAAATGGCCTGTGAAGAGACTGAAAGCAGTTGAAAAGTCGAAAGTTTTTACATTCCTTATCTCCAGCAAATAGGAAGCAAGTAAGAATAGTAGAAAATTAAATCAAAAATAAATTAAAATACCCAATAATATCTGACCAATCCTATTTGTGAATATATATATATATATATATATATATATATATATATATATATATATATATATATATATATATATATATATATATATATCACGCCCTGATTGAGCACTCTGGAAGAATGGTAGACTTCGAAAAATAGTAGCTACTCTGGCATACACGCATTGCTCATTCACTAATGAATTAGAGCATTCTGGCTATTTGGCGTGTATAATGACAATATACATGCTAAAAAGGATGCCGTCTTCTACCGAACGCACATAGCCCAGAGGTAGAATCGCCGACTGAGGCCAATTCGGTCGGGTTTCAATCCTGAGTTCGAAGCAATCGGAGTCTAACCGTACTGATGAGCTGTGATACAGCGAAACAGATCTGTCTGCGGATGACTATATATATATATATATATATATATATATATGTATGTATTGTAATATATGCATCCAGACTAAGAAATACCTCTTAGGTTCATACAACCATGGATGAAAACGTCATAATTCGTTTGGATTTAAACAATGCGCGTTCATAAATTCCCTGCCACGTGAACGTTGAAATAAAACACCGTTACAAGAGCGTTTCTAAAAAGAAAAACGGTAAACGGTAAAATCAGTTATAAAAAATGGCCTGAAGACACAACTCATGGTAAAAACCTGGGTAGCGAAATAACTCGTTTGAAGATGAAAAATATACCCGAGTGAATAAGAAACGAACAAAAATTTACAACTTCCAAAACATTAATTTAAAACAGTGCAAACGCATCAAAGAACTAACATTACAATCATGTTAAAAATACTGCAAAAGCCAAAACTACGATCCCTTAAAGACGATAAAGCTTTATAGTACTAACAAAACACTTACATCAAATTTTATCTATGACACACCACAAACTATAATCTAATTTAAAATTTTATAGAAAAAAGTGATTTCCTAAATTCAAAATTAAGTTTAAATATACAAAATTGGATTAATTATAAAAACTGTGTTTAAATACAAAAATATTCTATACAAATAAACATTAAGGGTAGGTTCAATCCCATCTCTCTCCATCCTTTACACCTCCTTATTCTCCCCCTCTAATAAACCCAAAGAATAAAGTCAAGCCAGGCGGCCATAAAACCTATACCCCACTTTCTAATGTTAAATCTGTCTACAAAATTCCCGACATTTTAATTAATCAACTATATTCCCTACCCATCCCTATTTTCAAAATTCTTACGGACAATTTACAAGACTTATTCCCTTATCACTAACCCCCGCCAACATCCCACACACAACTTGCCAAATATAAGAAAAGAGGCCTTCCATTCCTTTCCACACCATCTGAGGAGACATTGGAAGTCTAATGTAGAAACAAAATGTACAATTTGTAGTGGATATCTATAAAAAAATTGTACAGGTTCTAAAATATAATTTATTTATTATGGACTCTCCCATCGATTTCAATGTATGAGGGTCTAACCTTTAGTAAGACACCCACACAGAGATTTGTTTATAGTGGTGAAGGCATTGTGTAGTACCATCTACACTTTTTGGAACTGCTGATAACAAACAATCGGTGCAGAAATCTGCCACAGATCGCATGAACAGCAGACCTCAATTATTTAACCCATAATTGGAGGGAACGGACGGATTAATACACTTACACTTTACTCTTGAGGCCCACAAGAAAAATCACAAATGGACAAATCTGTCGATCTAGGGAGCCATGGAACTTTACCGAATCTTGAGATCATACGGTTACCGAACAATTCTTGCACAGCCTCCAATGGTTGACGTGCAGTGTGTGATGTCGCTCCATCCTGTTGAAAATTCATCATGATCCATGGTTACTGAAATGGCAGAGTGTTTACTACGCGAGGCCCCTGTTTTGCAGTGCTGCCCCTTGCTCATGTCTGCCAATACACACTTCAAAGATTCACGTTTTTTCAGTTACCCTATATATATATATATATATATATGTGTGTGTGTGTGTGTGTATGTGCGCATGTTTGTGCGTGTTTGTGTGTAAATGTGAAAGTGTCTGTTTTTATAAACACTTGGATACTTCTTACTAAAATCCTAAAAATATAACCAGATATTCAACGTTCAAATTTTCCAATGTGCATTCATTCGAATCATTAACTGATACCATCATCTCGACATGGATCATTATAGTCAGTCAGTTAAGTGCCATACGTGATACACGCTTTGGGCGATCATATCTCGAAAGAGACATGACTGACTGGACAGAAGAATATCCCGCAGTAGGTTGCCATAATTTTCTACGGTAAACTGGTTGCCAGCCAAGGCTATAGAACCCAATTTGTCCTGTTATTTGACTCATAGCTGGATGGAGAAGAGATGTATTATATTATTAAGTAGTAATTAGTAGGGGATCAGTTTATTACTTCAGAACAATATAAAACTCATCCCCTACTTTATGACCAGTAGAAGCCTTAATCATGTTTTCAAATATTATATTCAGTCAGTTAGTTAAGTGCCATCCGTGATACACGCTTTGGGCGATCATGTCTCGGAAGAGACATGGCTGACTGGGCAGAATATTTTCCCACAGTAGGTTGCCATTATTTTCTACGGTAGACTGGTTGCCAACCAAGGCTAGAGAACCCAATCTGTTCTACCATTTAACCTACAGCTAGAGGGAAAGAGATGGATTAATACCTTTCCTAAGGGTACTTGTGCGTAATTGAATGCAAGGAATTCAACTAGAATTCAAACTCAGCTCTCCTTGTAAATATCCACTGCAACGCAACATCCAGGATGGTTCATTTAAAAAAATCTCAATCGGAAATTTTTTGCAAGACGACATTTAAAATCTTCTGCGTCCAGATTCTATGGCCAACTAATATCCAGTTTTTAAACGGATTCTCCTAGGTATGTTTCTTTGTAAAGGTATTTCATCAAAATTCGTCATTGGCAGCCACTGTCTCAACAATATAAGATACGCGAATAACATTGTACTTTTGGAAGACACAGAAAAGAAAATGCAATCCCCCCCCACAGAAAGTAAAAAGAGAAAGCGAGAAGTACTGCGCATAAACTTCAAGAGAACTGAATGTCTTGTCATCAGCAAAAAAAAGGCCCCAAAATGCCAACTAAATGTCAGAGAAACTAAAATAAAACAACTAAATACTTAAGAAACGTTTTGACAGAGAATGGATTGTGTGACAGTGAGATCCAATGACGCATTGGCACGGTCAAGGACGCATTTCAAAAGCTAAACAGATCACTGAGAGAAAGGAAAATCACCTTGGAGACAAAGAGAGTGCTGGATTGGGATGTGATATCTGTCCCTCTGTATGGAAGTGAATGTTGGACGATCTCTTCAAGGATGAAGGAGTCTTGAGGCAGCAGAAATGTGGTTTTACAGAAGGATGTTGAGGATACCATAGACGAAGCACGTGACTAACGACGCGGTGTTGGAGAGGATGGAAATTAGAAGAAAACTCATACTTAATATCAGGAAGAGACAGATGATTTAACTTGGACAAGAAAGAGAAAGGAGGTTTTGAAGGATCAAGGGATAGGTCAAGTGGAAGTCCATGAAGGAGGCTTTGAAAAATCTGATATTCACTGGACGTATAGAAAGGAGGAGAGACGGGGAAAAGCAGCGCGAGACATGTTTGTTACGTTTCAGCAAATGAATGGCGGAACATGGTTTGGGAGAGATATCAAGTAGGAAAATATTGAGAACGACAAGGGACAGGACAAGTGGAAGTCCATGACTGCCTACGTTCTGAAGGGACACGGTACCTGAAGAAGAAGAAGAAGAAGAAGAAGAAGAAGAAGAAGAAGAAGAAGAAGAAGAAGAAGTTCACTCTAGTTTTATTAGTAGTTTCACCTTTCTCAACTTATACAATGATTCCCTGCACTTGCTTATATCAACTCACGTGCAAGCATTTTAGAGAAAGTTTTCGGTCGCAGACTATGTGATAGATGCTATCAGTCTTCCGAGATGCATTGTCTAGTTCAAACGTTATCGATTTTTCTTAAGGCCAAATTGACTGATTTTGCATAGATGCCGTATATTGTCTTTACAAAGAAGCTCATCCTCTGTATATCCATCTGTTCCGTGTCAAATGATGAAAGTGTTATACGTGCGGTCTTTGGATGCTTAATCCATGCGTCATGTCACAGATGTCTGGCAGCTGCAAATGGACGCATGCTACACACCTTATGTTTCTTTATATACACACACACAAACACACACACATATGCATATTAAATGTATTAATAGTTACTAGCCCAAGCATAGACATACGTCCCGTAGTTTGTCAAATATATCATTTGTTTAGAGACTTACATATTTTTCAAACCAATTTATTTTGATTTTATAAGCGTAACTTAGATGTGGCCCACGGCCAGGCATACGGGGCATCTAATGAAAAATAAACCCACTATTTGGTTGTAACTGATCTAACGAGACAATCTTGGTAACCTTTAAACCATGCTGAGCTGCTCAAGTCAACATTCTTATGTGCAAATCAAAAAAATAATAAATAGTAAGACTCTTTTAATAATAACTAGCATCATAGCCCGGCGTTGCCCGTACAACTCAGAACATTTTAGTCGTAGAAGAAGAAGCCTCTCTTTATTTTACATATTTTGTTTTTGTTTGAAAAAAAACTTTTTTTTTTTTAAATATTTCTTTTGTTTCAAAATTACGGGGAAAAATATTCACATTTTTTGTTGACGAAATGAGTTTTTAAAACGTCGGAATAAAAATCAAATATAAAGGCTCATTTTTTTTCATAAAAATATTTTAGTCGCGTTTGACACGTGTGATTTGATTTCTGTGACGTAATTCAGCAACCATCATAGATTTTAGATGTTTTACGGAGCAAATGTGAACAATCGGCTCCATTGGCCAAAAAGTGCGAAAGGGAAAATTGCTGAACTTAAACTCAAAAAGTATGTGTCGACCTGGCTTCTCTGTAGATATGTGTCCCTATAAATTTTGAATGGCGTAGCTTAAAAGTGTAGGCGTGCATAGGGAACAGTCACACACAGACTCACAGATTGACTTTTATAAATAATAATAATAATAATAATAATAATAATAATAATAATAATATTGTTTTGTTAAGTACAGCCCACATACTAAGGAGAAATTTGTCTATGTAATGTTAGGGATGTTAGGAGAGATAGAAAAAATATGAAATGGAGCCATAACAACGCACCACGACCTGCCTTAGGTCTTCCCGAAGACCTGGTAGGTAGTGCGACCATAGCAGAAATCAAAATATGATGAAAAAAGACAACAATAATAATATAATAGATAACTGGTAGTCCAAAGCTTAAATAAAAAAAAACAATTCAGATGATAAACATCAGTAATTGTAATAAAGGGTATTGAATCCATTGCCAAATCTGCTGCTATGAAAGTCGGCTCCCTGTGCAGGGCCAGGAAATTTTTCCCACCTGAATCTATTCTGCACATATACAAATCTACCATCCGCCCGTGTATTGAATATTGCTGCCATATCTGGTCGGGTGCCCCTGCTGCTCTCCTTGGGCTTCTTGACAAAATACAAAGGAGGATCCGTAACGTGGTTGATACTGACTTGGCAGACCGGCTGCAGCCGCTCTCTCACCGGCGTGATGTGGCTTCCCTGTGCCTCTTCTACAAGTACTTTCATGGCTTCTGCTCCGATGAGCTTAGATCACTGGTGCCGCCTAAGCAGGAATTTACACGAGATACTAGATTAGCAACTAGGTCCCACCCTTTTACAGTTAAACAAATAAGATGTAACCGTAAATTCTACTCCAACAGCTTCTTTTCTCGCGCTTCCCGCCTGTGGAACTCCCTTCCACAAGTCTGCTTTCCCGACAGTTACAATCTCCAGGTGTTTAAATGTAGGGTCAATAGACACCTCCTATCACACTAACTCCCAACTATTCTCACAACACTCTCATCTACCCAACCCTCATTCTCGGTATCCTTACCCGCCTATCACCCACCCTCTGTCATTTCCTATATTTAATCAGCCTTTCTCCACTCTACGTAGCCCCCTGCACAGTAGTGGCAGTGACATGCCTTGCTCGGGGTGAAACGCTTATAAAAAAAAAAAAAGGTTCGAAATTCCAAACACTTGAAGAAGGCCGAGACGTACAACGGCCGAAACTTCTTACAAATGGCAACAAAGATGAGGGTAATAGTTCGAATAATGTATACACCAAAATGCTTTTCAGAACACTTCTCAGGTATTTAAATTTTTGCACTTGTTTGATTTTAGTATCCCCGACATTTCGTCGGCATTTTGGGGTCCTATTTTTGCTGATGACTATGCATTCAGGTTTTTTGAATTTTATTGTTCAGTTCTTTATTCTCACTTTTCCTTACTTCCTTCTGTAGGAAATCCTGTGTCTTTCCGTGTCTGCAGAGTGGCGTCTCTTTATGCAAAATGTGTGTGATCTTAAGGCTTTCTTTTATATATATATATAAACATATGCTATTAAATATAAGAGACAATGAATGTCTATTATATTTAATCATGAGCCGTTCTAAACGTCGTATTTTGGCTTTAATCTCAGTTGAAAATAAAGACAAAAATTCTCCAACATTTGGATAATTATTTATTGGTTTTCTTCTAAGCTTTCGGCTCACATGAGCCATCTTCAGAGAGGTAGTTTAAACTGAAATATTATAACATCCACCATCACCGACGATTTTATTTTGTGTTGACATAAAACTCCGCTTGGCAACGGCAATAGTTACCAAAAATAATAAACGCAGTTCTTAAGTTTGCGATGCGGTTTTATGACGTCACACCGCGGGATAGCGCGAAAAGACAACAAAACCATGTAGTCAAATGCAATGTAATATGTTATTTCCTGTTTTAAAGTTGATATAAGAAATATAAATGATCAGTAGAAAATGTTGTTGCATTTCTAACCTCAAATCCCTGGTTGGAATCCAGAAGAAACTGTGTAGAAGTCAGAAAACCAAAGAAAGAATACTACTACTACTACTACTACTACTACTATTACTACTAATACTACTACAACTACTACTACTAATAATAATAATTAAGTTGTTTAAATATCTAAATCTATCTATCTAAACTTGTTTATAAATGGAACTTTGTGTGTGTGAATGTCTGTGTGTGTATATCCGTTACCTATAGACTCCGAAACGGCTGGACCGATTTTTTTTAAAATTTACACAAGTGTACTATAAGCGTCTGCAAGTGTTCTTAGCTAGGTTTTGTGCTGAGGTACCCCCGATAAATATCGAAAATCGATAATCGAAAAAATCGTGTTATAGAAGGAGAGGTCTGATTTTAATCAAATTTTATACACTCATAGACAAAGACATGAGAAACGATATTCAGAAGTTTCAAGGTTGCAGTTCTTACAATAATGCAGAATATATATATATATATATATATATATAAAAGGCAAGATGTTTGTGTGTGTGTCTGTTTATCTGCCTGAATGTCTGTATTTTATTCAGCCATTTTATTTTAGTTTTTGCTTCGGGTTTGGCTCTAAGTAGATACCATTTACTCAGAGGATTTATTTAGCCTTCAAAATTCAGTTTACGACGAAAAAACTTATTTGATATCGATAACAGGAAATCAAAATTTGACTTACTTTCGTGCCAATGTCCAAAGAGTCTGAGATCCCGGACCAGGGATCATTTTTAGAGCATTCATTACAGCCGAGAAACGCCGGGCTATACTGCTAGTATATATATATATATATATATATATATATATATATATATATATATTAGGTGCGATTAGTAAATTGTCGCAATTATTTTATTATTTCTAATATTCTTTAGGCTGATCTTGAGCTCCAGGACCAGGGATTAGTTTTAAAGCTTTCATTACAACCGAACAACGCCGCGCTATACTGCTAGTAACTTAAAGAAACCACATTATCGAAATATTGTTAAAAGACTTCTTCTATGCGCCTTAGCACGCTTTCTTATGTTGCACCATGCAACCCTGGTTCTATCATCCCGCTGCCCAGGCCTTCAAATGTGTTATCCGTTGCTTTCCCCTGTCACTTTTTCCCTCTATATGGCCTGTTAGTATCAGGTTCTTCAAGCCCTCTATGTCCCAGGAACTTCAGTTGTCTCTTCCTAATGCTCAGCATTAATTTCCTTTTCGTTGCCATTCTTTCCAACACCTCATCGTTGCTCACATGCTCGATCCATGATATCCGCAGATTCCTTCTGTAGAACCACATTTCTGCTGCTTCAAGTTTTTCTTTCATCTTCGATGATATTGTCCAGCATTCACTGCCATATTGAAGAATGTTAAAAGACTGTCTTTTATTTTGATATTCTTCAAGCACGCTCTTTTTGAAGTAGTATAATAAAATGAAATAAATAAAAATAATAATATTATTACTGTATTTTCCGGTTTCCATGAGGCAGCGGGTGTGGAAGACGCATTCTAATATTAGAAAGAAATTTCTGATAAAAAAGCCATTCATTCTCATATAACAATAGATTCACTATGCGTTCCTCAGATACTGACCTTACGTATTGTTTACCTTAATCAGTCGTCCGATTTTTTTTGTATGGCAATGACGCACTAGTTGATGGTTAGTAAATATACCATACATTTTTCATTGTCCAAAGCTGGTTCAATTTTCATAAAAATGAATTAAGAATTTTAAAAATATGCGTTTAAAAAATAATCAAAACATTTTTATTCTTCCTCAAATTCTGAAAATTTCTCGCTGCTGGTTTCATGAAGAATTTCTAAACTACCATCTGCAGAGTCATCACTACTGTCAATCATGTACAATGAATGATCCTTATTAGCGTCCATTTCATGGTAGTAACTGATACAACTGTCTTGGAAGAACTGCACATATTTTTTTCCGGGTATCTTTTAGGAAAAGAAGTGCGTCTTGTAAGCCGGGAAATGCAACAATAATAACAACACATATTCTTTTAGCAACACAAAATTACATCCTTTAACGTTATCAAAAATTTCCGTAGATTTCAAAATATAAGACAATGTTCTTTTTTTAATTTGAATTTTTGTTTTCAACTATTTATATTGATTAAGAATCAGTCAGTTAAGTGTCATAAGTAATATAGGCGTGGGCGATCATGTCTTGAAAGAGATATGACTAAATGGGCTGACGATTTTTCTGCAGTCGTTTGCTATTATTCTGTACGGTAGACTGGCTGTTAATCAAGGGGATGGAATCCATATATGGAGAGAGAAGCGACGAGTTTTTTTACCTTTCCCAAGCGTATTTTTGCTTAAGTGAATGTAACGAATTCAGCTAAAATTCGAACACGGATTTCTGATTTCTCATTCTGAGCCGATACCCACTGCACTACAACCGAATACTGCAGTTACGTGCAGTCGAGTTCCGCAATTAACGAGAGCAGTGACTAGTCAGGCGGCGTAATAATACCTTCGGACTTACCAATTTCTATATTAGTTATTATTAACACTTTCTCTTTCTTAACTTGTTTCTTGTTATATAAATACACTGTTTCGAATATACCTTCATGTTTCGTGTCTTACTTCCAGCCCAAACCGGTCACTACAATTTTCGCTACAACTCCACAACGAATTGGCGACAAAGATCCACAACATTTCCAGAAATAAGTAAACTGCGAAAATCGTAGACTGGGAAAGAACAGTTTAAACAAATGGTAGCATTCCTTATGGATCTATCGTTAGACTTGTGTTGTTTCTAATTTTCATCCACAACAATCCTAATAGCAACACTACCAGCCTCGGTATCTATGCTTATAAAACAACCATTAAATCCAGACTGAGCATACAAGCAACGATTAGGTGTTGGAAAGAATGGCAACAAAAAGGAAATTAATACTGACCATCAGGAAGAGACAACTGACGTTCCTGGGACATGCAATAAGGAAGGAGAGCTTGGAGAACCTGATACTAACTGGCCAGATAGAAGGAAAAAGAGACAGAGGAAGGCAGCGGATAACATATCTGCAGGGCCTGATCAGGTGGATGACGGAATGGGGTTGAGAGGTGTAATAGGAGCAAACATACTAAGAGCCACAAGGGATAGGGAGACGTGGAGAACCATGATCGCCTACGTCCTGAAGGAACAGGGCACATAGAAGAAGAAGAATAGGAAGTCCGAACGGTTCGATCAAATCAAATTAGATTTTAATCTAAAAAAATGAACAAAGTCTGTTGTTAAATCGGAAAGGAGTAAGTTTTCTTTTAATTATAACCCCGACAAAATTAAACTGAAATCATGTTAACTTGTACGAATGTGTTTTAATTCAATAAAATGCAGAATTATCTTAAACTGGCGCGCATATCGCTGTCATGTATATATATATATATATATATATATATATATATATATATATGAAATCATTTGTTTGAACATTATTTTTTATCTATTCTCGTATTTAAGTAGATATTCTGTTTTTAATTAAACAATATTATATATTTATATCTACCGGCCTGATTATTTACGATAAATTTTTTGTTCCGAAATGTCGGTAATTTGGCAGGATTCGAAACTTTGAATTTGTTGACATGATGGAACATTTGGGTGCAGACATGGTTATTGCGATGAATCGAAAAGTGCATTATATAGGCTTCATTAATGGCTTCGTTTAGACTGATGGTCATTCGTGGTCGAGAGGTCTAAGACGTGCCAAATCACATTTGGTTAGGGGTGGCATGTTCTAATCCTGCCGAATGACACACATTTAAAGACATACGGTAGATATAGATATATAATACAGTTTAATTAAAAACGGAATATCTACTTAAATACGAGTATCGATCAAAAATAATGTTCAAACAAATGATTTCAAATTGTCGGTTGTTTATAACCAATCTTCGTTAATTTTGGCATTATATATATATATATATATATATATATATATATATATATATATATATATAGGAAAGAATATTAATAAAAAAAAGTTTTGAATTTAAAAATGTACTTTTTTTGGACAGTATTTGTTTATTTTTATTATTGTATTTTATATTTCAGACCGCCCTCGGTCCTTCATCAGAAACGAGTGATTTTTAAATTTGAATTAGAAACGTATTTCACGATAGCGTCCGAATATTTTTTGTGTTTACATCACGTGGTGTGTTTGTTCACAACATGCGGCACGTCCGTAGAGAAAGTCTGTTTGTTTTAGATAAAAATTTCTTGGAATATTGAAAAATTTTAGCTGTTGAAATATTTGTAAAGATTCAACACACCTAAGTCCCTATTTAACCTTAGCTTGTGTGTATTTAATTTTAAAATCCAGTATTTTTCTTTCTTTCTGCGTGTGTATGTAGAACTAAAATTGGAGTCTATTAGTAAACATTTGCAATTTTCTAAAGTATGATCAGGTTGATTAAAATGGGCTGCAATTGGGGAGTATACATTTTTTTGTCGTATATTTAGTTTGTGATTATTGAAGCAAAATCTAAAGCTATTACCGGATTCGCCGATATATCCACTGTTGGATCAAATTGAGCAGAAGAGAAAGTAGATGATGTTTTTGCTGTCACAATTAAGGTTTGGTGGGTGTAATTTTATTTTGGTGTTGAGTACAGAGAATGTTTTGTCCGTTATTAAATGTTTACAAATTAAACAGCGAGGCTTCCCACATTTTAAATTCCCTGATAGGTTTGTATTATTTAAATATTTGTTAGAGGTGAGGATAGTTGATAGGTTGGGTGTTTGTTTCTTTGCATTTATGGGTGGTTTATCGAAAATGTCTTTGATGTTTTTGTTTGATTGGAGGTTCCTGTAATCATTTTTTAAATTTTTGATAAGTGTGTAGGAATATTGATTATGGTTAAAAACCATGGGAATTCGGTTGTTATCTTTTCGTTTTTTGTATGTGAGAAGTATGTTACGATCTATGTGGATGGCTTTATGTAGTGCTTCCATTATTATTTTTATTGGATATTTACATTTTAGAAACTGTTTTGTTAGGTTGTTAATGTTGTTTAGAAAATCTGGATGGTCTGAGCATATGCGTTTTATTCTGATAAATGAGCTGTATACGATAGATTTTTTTAATTTGAGGGGATGACAGCTGTTAAAGTGTAGGAATTTATGTTGGTTTGTGGGTTTGTTGTATAGACTGGTGGAAAGTGTATGTTTATTTAATTTTACCATGACGTCTAAGAAAGGGACGGATGTGTATGAGTACTCCATGGTAAATTTGATTGTATTGTGGAAGTTGTTGCAAAAAGTAAAGAAGTTTTTTAATTTTTCTAATCCATGAGTCCATATTAAGAAAATATCATCAATGTATCTAAAATAATGTGATGGTTTGTATTGTGAACTGTCTAGTATCTTTTTTTCTAAAATATGCATAAAGATATTGGCATAACTAGGTGCCATTTTCGTGCCCATTCCTGTGCCACTAATCTGTAAATAGTGTTTGTTGTTGAATTTAAAATTATTGTGTGTTAAGATGAAATTTACTAATTGCCATATATCTGTGATTTGGTTGTTAGGTAGTTTGCTTTTAAGGAACTCATGGCAAGCTGATACTCCTTCAACATGTGGAATATTCGTATACAGAGACGTAACATCCATCGTTACTATGATATTATCACCTAGGACTAAATTAATGCTTTGTAACTTGTTGAGCATTCGACAAAATACGACACAAAGAAATGATGGAAATGCTAGGCAACCTAGACATTTTCGGCAAAGACATAAGAATAATCAAGAATCTCTACTGGCAGCAAACGGCCTGCATACGGACAGGTAACGACCTCAGTAGATACACAAAGATAGAAAAAGGCGTAAGACAAGGATGTGTCTTTTCACCGGATTTGTTCAACCTATACAGCGAGAATATTTTGAGGACCCTAGATGACACACCAGGATTTGTTATTGGAGGCCACAACCTGAACAACATAATATATGCGGACGATACAGTACTGATTGCGGACACGGAAAGGAAACTGCAAGATCTCATACAGAAAGTAGCAGTGGAGAGTGACAAGAAAGGACTACAAATAAACTTTAAGAAAACTGAGTGCATGGTCATCAGCAAAAGATACAACCCAAAATGCCAAATACAGGTAGGGGATAACAGAATCAAACAAGTCCAAGAATTTAAGTACCTAGGAAGTGTTCTAACAGGAGATGGAAAGTGCGACACGGAGATCCGAAGGCGAATTGGCATGACAAAGGACGCGTTCCAGAAGATGAGCAAAATAATAACACACAGGAAAATTTCAATAGAAACGAAGAAAAGAGTGCTAGACTGTGACGTGATGTCAGTTCTGCAATACGGCTGTGAATGCTGGACAATATCATCGAAAATGAGGACAAAACTGGAAGCGGCCGAAATGTGGTTCTACAGAAGGATGCTACGGACATCGTGGACTGAGCATACAAGCAACGACGAAGTGTTAGAAAGAATGGCAACAAAAAGGAAATTGATGCTGAGCATCAGGAAGAGACAACTGAAGTTCCTGGGATATGCAATGAGGAAGGAGAGCCTGGAGAACCTGATACTGACTGGACAGATAGAAGGAAGGAGAGACAGAGGAAGGCAGCGGATAACATATTTGCAGGGTCTGATCAGGTGGATAACGGAACGGGGGTTGCCAGGAGCAACAGGAACAAACATACTAAGAGCCACAAGGGCTAGGGAGACGTGGAGATCCATGATCGCCTACGTCCTGAAGGGACAGGGCACATAGAAGAAGAAGAACTTGTTGAGAAAGTCAGTAGTGTCTCTAATATAACTAGGTATGTCAGGTAATAAAGGTTTTAGGATATTGTCTATGTATCCAGATATAAGTTCTGTGAGGGTACCAATGCCTGATATTATGGGTCTGCCAGGTGGTGTGATTTTAAGTTCTTTTGAAATTTTGTAGATTTCTTCATTATTTACTTGTTTAGTATGATGTGGGTTGGATGAAGAGGTGTTAGGTTGTTTTTCTCAAATGATTCTGGGGAGTTTATGTAGTTTTGGGATAGTATAGAATGTTGCTGTTTTATATATATATATATACATGTGGGGACGAAGACGATAGACATCTACTATCAGCGACGATTTTATCTTGTATTGACATAAAACAGTTACCAAAAATAGCAAACGTAGTTCGCAAGATAAAATCTTCGCTGATGGTGGAAGTTTTTGTGTTCCCGTCCTTGTAACCTCTCTGAAGATGGCTCATGTGAGCCGAAAGCTTAGAACCAACTTAAATAAAAATTATCCAAATGTTGGAGAATTTTTGTCTTTATTTTCAACTGGAATTAAAGCCTAAATACGATGTTTGAAACGACTCACGATTAAACATAATAGATATTCATTGTCTCTTATATTTAACAGTATATGTTTAGAATATATATATATATATATATATATATATATATATATATATATATATATATATTATATATATGTGGGTGTGTGTGCGTGTGTTTATTTTCTTTTGTATTTCATTATTAGCTGAATATGTACGCCTGGAAGTTATCATATGAAATTTCCTTAGTAGGTGCTATACATACGTTGTGTAATATCACATCAACGCCCGTTTTAGAGATACATAGTAAGGAACTAACTTTCTAGACGTACCTACTGCTTGAGTGCATAGTAAGATGGTACTGCAATTCAGAACCCGAAAGGCTATTCGCTGCTATTGAACATAACAGTTGTTATTGACCACCACTCGAGAGATTCCATCTGCATATGATGGTGGCATGGTAACAAAGCGACATGCTGATCTGGTGTTGTGAAGGTCGAAGATCCTTTCTCTCACAGCTGACTGCTAACTTTTTTATTTACCTCAACATGTCATCGTTTACATTGTAGTATAACCAACGATATTTTTCAAGCTTCTGTAAAGTTTACTTATCCAAAGTCGACAACTTGGCTTCTTAAAGACTTACTTTATTTAACCAGACTATATGATTTTTTGGTTTTGGTTGTTTTGTTTTTATGGCAAGTCAACACCTCGGCGAGTCATTTATTGCCAACTAAATTTTATTTATTTATTACTGATCATACCTTTTTCTTTCAACAATTTATTGTGGTTTTTATATAAGTTTTGTGTCTAGTAATACTTTTTTCTTTTCGAGTATCAAGGTTCATTGGGATTTGTTTTTAAGGGCAGGGTCCTCAAGTCCTACCCTTGTTATTCAACCCATAACTGGATGGAAGGGACGGATTAATACCTTTTCCAAGGAAACCAGTGCTTATGTGAATGCAAGGTATTCAACTGGAATTCGGTTTTTTTTTCTTTTTCCGAGCCGATATCCACTGCACCACAACGCATATCCGTCACTATACACTTACAGCACCTGGTATTCCCAAGCGGTCACCCATCTAAGTACTAACCAGGCTCATCGAGCGAGAACCGGTGTGATAGACTGTAAGCCAGACTATATGACGACGCAATATATATTGATATTTTTCTCTATAATGTTTGTATAAATTATCTTTGAATAAAATAGGACAGAAAACGAAGATAAAAAACTGATATCTAGTAACGACATAATTTAGATCTAATCTCTTTCTAGCTGACATCAAAATGTTTCTTTTGTCATCTGATAATTTTAGTATTTCACTATTATTCTTAAAATTCTTCGATATATTTTAGTCCGAAATGAGAATGCGTCTCAATATTTTTATTCTAATTATCAGATACGTTTATCAATGAAGAGATCAAATAAATATATTTTACTCAAAAAACAAACGAAACAAAAAACTAATCAGCATTCCATAGCAGGATTATATCCATGTGTTTAGGGTGCGATGGGCAAATTGTCCCCATTTTATATTTTTGTTTAGTGCATGTGCATTGTATGTATTTTGAGTTTGTCTATTGCACAGTATAGTCGGGTCAGTTGGGCACTGTCTGTGAAAACATGATGCAATTCACTCTGCTAAAAATTTAAAAAAAGGCATGCTGTACTGGTTGGCACTCGCGCCAGAATTTCCAAAACAAATATTTTGTGGTGTCAATTTGAGGACAGTGCAGAGGATTCGGAAAGAGTTGGATGATATATCGAGACGACATCATGTTGGTTTGGAGTGATCACTAGTCATGAGGACATTATTCATCAGTTCATCTTCCACAGGGCCACAGACTTAGCACGGAGGCCGACACAATGTGCATTGAATAGGTAGTGCTGCTCTGGGTCAAGAGGGTGACTGCTGGAAGAGCCTGTGTTTGGCAACAGGACTCTGCACCATTCCACAGAAGAACCAAGTCATGATTGTCAATTTTTGTGACCGTATGCCTTTAAATGTGTGTCATTCGGCAGGATTCGAACCTGCGACCCCTAACCAAATGTGATTTGGCACGTCTTAGACCACGAATGACCATCAGTCTAAACGAAGTTTTAATGAAACCTATATAATACACTTTTCAATTCATCGCAATAACAATGTTTCTAAGATCATCTTCACGATTAAATTACATAATAAAGGTATTGTGACTCTGATAAAATCTGCACTTGGTTGTGATGCTTATTTTTAAAAACTCTCTGCAATTAATTCAAAATTTTAAATTCATTTATTTTAAGTATGGAATTTTTTTTTCAAAAATTGTTTCAATATAAAGAATCAAACTGAAATCAGTAGAAATGTAAAATGGTATTATTAATATATTGTTGCCATATTTGTAAAAACAATTTGTTGAGTGTTGGTTTGCTGATTTTGATATAGAGGGCATCGAGAATTTGAAATTTTGCTGATCATTTTCGTTCCTGGGACATGAATGAGGAAGGAGGGCTTGGAGAACCTGATACTAACAGGCCAGATGGAGTTAAAAAAGGGGAAAGCAGCGGATAACATATTTGAAGGACCTGATAAGGTGTATCACTGAACGAGAATTGCAACAAGGGAAAGCGTGCTAAGGGACACCAGGGATAGGGAGATGTGGAGAATCATGATCGCCTACATTCTGAAGGGACAGGCACATAAAAAAAGAATCAGATGTTAAGATGACATTCATCAAAGGAAGCACTGTAGTTTTTGTTCAACTTAAAAAGTTCAATCGTTTCTAAAATCATCTTCACGGTTAAATTACAGGTACTGATCTGGCGACTCGACTGCAGCCACTTTCCCATCGTCGAAATGTGGCCTCCCTCTGTCTCTTCTATAAATACTTTCATGGCTTCTGCTCGGATGAGCTTAAGTCGCTGATGCCTCCTCAACAGGTGTTTACCCGTTCAACCAGACTGGCAACTGGGTCCCACTCATTCACAGTCAGGTTAGCCAAACGCAGACGACAATTCTACTGCAACTTCCTCTCTCGCACTTCCCGCCTGTGAAACTCACTCCCGTATACTTGCTTTCCTGACGGCTACGACCTCCAGAAATTTAAAAGCAAAGTTAATACTCACCTACTAACCACTGGCCTCTAGCTCTCTCCCCTCCCCTGTATAACCTTCCCTTTCTCTCCGCCCATGTATCTGTCATTGCACTTGCTTTCTCAGCTTTCTATTGTTCCTTTCTAACTAGTTTGTACTCCTCACTCTTTTCTAATTAATCTTTTTACATTTATGTAACCCCCTGCACATCAGTGGCGTTTCTGCCTTGCTCGGGGTGAAATGATTAAAAAAAAAAAAATTGTTACTCAGATAAAATCTGCACTTGGTTATGATGCTTATTTTTCAAAACTCTCTGCAATTATGTTTCTTTTCTAGTACATCCCCCCTGTGGAACTCCCTCCAAATGCTTCCGTCCCTAATAGCTACAATCTCCAAAAGCTTAACTGCAACGTCGTTAATCGTCATCCTTGACTCCCATCTTTCTCTTACCCTTTTTTGACATGACCTGTACCTTTTTTTTTCTTTTCTCTCTTCCCTCTACTGTCAATGTAACACTCTGCTTCCCAGTGGCAATACTGTCTTGCATGGGGTGAATCGATTATTAAAAAAAATGTCGTGATGTCAGGTCAGGAGAGATATCATTGCATATTATTTTTGGATTTTTTTAGAATCTCCAAATATATAACAGCAGCTCCAAAGCGTATGTCGATGGTAGATTTATAAATGTCGATGGTAGATTTATAAATGTCTAAGATAGATACTGCAGAAGAAAAGCAGCATGACAAAGTGACCCAATTTTCCTAAGCGCAGAACTTGATTGAAAATAATCTTTCCACTTCATGTCAATAGCCCACAATAAGTCATTCTCTTGGGAGTTAGAGTCAGTCGTTTGATGGAAGTAACAAATCTCCTTATTGACGCGTTTTGTTCCAAGGAGAAAAAAATCTGTAGACTAAAAAGGCTTTTATCAATGAAATCAGTTTGCTCTATATCAGTCAGTTAAGTGCCATACGTGAAACACGCTTGGGCGATCATGTCTCGAAAGAGACATGACTGACTCGGCAGAAAATTATCCTGCAGTAGGTTGGCATTGCTTTCTGCGGTAGACTGGTTGCCAGCCAAGGCTATAGAACCCAATCTGTCTTGTTACTTGACTCATAGCTAGAGGTCAAGAGATGTATTATATTATTAAGTAGTAATAAGTGGGGGATCGGTTCATTACTTCATAACAATAGAAAACTGATCCCCCACTTTATGCCCAGTAAAATCCTTAATCATACTTTCAGTTATTATATTCAGTCAGTCAGTTAAGTGTCATACGTGAAACACGCTTGGGCGATCATGTCTCGAAAGAGACATGACTGACTCGGCAGAAAATTATCCTGCAGTAGGTTGCCATTGCTTTCTGCGATAGACTGGTTGCCAGCCAAGGCTATAGAACCCAATCTGACTTGTTACTTGACTCATAGCTAGAGGGATAAGAGATTTATTATATTATTAAGTACTAATAAGTGGGGGATCGGTTCATTACTTCATAACAATAGAAAACTGATCCCCCACTTTATGCCCAGTAAAATCCTTAATCATACTTTCAGTTATTATATTCAGTCAGTCAGTTAAGTGTCATACGTGAAACACGCTTGGGCGATCATGTCTCGAAATAGACATGACTGACTCGGCAGAAAATTATCCTGCAGTAGGTTGCCATTGCTTTCTGCGATAGACTGGTTGCCAGCCAAGGCTATAGAACCCAATCTGTCTTGTTACTTGACTCATCGCTAGAGGGATAAGAGATGTATTATATTATTAAGTACTAATAAGTGGGGGATCGGTTCATTACTTCATAACAATATAAAACTGATCCCCCAGTTTATGCCCAGTAAAATCCTTAATCATGCTTTCAGTTATTACATTCAGTCAGTCAGTTAAGTGCCATACGTGATACAGACTTGGGCGATCATGTCTCGAAAGGCTGGGCAGAAAATTATCTAGCAGTATGTTGGCACTAATTTCTGTGGTAGACTGGTTGCCAGCCAAGGCTATAGAAACCAATCTGTCCTGTTATTTAACCCATAACTGGAGAGAAGAGACGGATTAATACTTATTCCCAAGGGTATTTGCGCATAAGTGAAAGCAATGAATTCAGCTGGAATTCGAATTCCTCGATTTCTCGTTCCGAGCCGATATCCACTGCGCCACAACGCACATCCTATGTACGTTGAGAAAATTGAGTAGGTATTGAGAAAAACAAAAAGCAAGTTAAATTTCACATCAAAAACGCTAAAGAAACGACAGTTAAGTTTGATTCTGAATCACTAGCAGTATAGCCCGGCGTTGCCCGGGTGTAATGAAAGCTTTAAAACTAATCCATTGTCCTGGAGCTCAGACTCTTTGGACGTTGGCACGAAATACTAAAACGCAATAGTTGTTTCCAGTTAAAGCGAAACCGTAAACTGAAAGAAAAATGAATGGATATAAGTCAAATTTTGATTTCCTGGTATCGATATCAAATACGTTTTTTCGTCGTAATCTGAATTTTAAAGGCTAAATAAGTCATCTGAGTAAATGGTATCATGGCTGAGACTAAGAACTACAATTATACCTGCTTAGAGCCAAACCCGAAGGAAAAACTAAAATAAAAGGGCTGAAAAAATACAGACATACAGGCAGATAAAAAGACATACAAACATCTTGCCTTTTATATATATATATTATCTATTTTCTGCACTATAGTAAGAACTGCAACCTTGAAACTTCTGAATATCGTTTCTTATGTCTTTGTCTATGAGTGTATAAAATTTGATTAAAATCAGACCACTCTTTCTAAAACCCGATTTTTTCGATTATCGATTTTCGATATTATCGAGGGTACTTCGACACTAAACCAAGTTAAGAACACGCGCAGACGCTTATGATTACAACTGTGTAAATTTTTAAGAAACGGTTCAGCCGTTTCGGAGTCTATAGGTAACGGACACACACACACAAACACACACACACACAGTTCCATTTATAAATAAGTTTAGATTTAGATTGCTATCAATATTGTTTTTATTTTTGTTTTATTTCTGTTGCATTTCTTCATTCCACATTTAAAAAGAAATATCTGGAAAAAAGCCAAGAATACATCAAGATTTTTTTATTTAGCAAGGAATTTACTTTCATTAAACGAACAGAACAAAAGCCAACCAAAATGTGACATTTGCTGTGTGACAAGTTAATACTACTTCCAATTCAATAACTGGGTTTAACTAACACAAAATAAAATAAAAATATTAAAAAGTGATATATCTTTTTTGTTTATTTTTTTTAACTTGAGTAGATAGACTGAACTATCGCCCGGTTCACACTCCACCCACGTCTATTGAACAGGTTCTAGAGGCTCATCCCTTGTTCCCTGTTTAGCACGTGGTTTCCGGCTTTCTCTTTTCCAATCTATTCACTCTTACGTAGCCCCCTGCACACCAGTGGCCTTACCGCTTTGCTCGGGGTGATGTGATAAAAAAAAATTCTGATAGTGAGCATTCTTCTCTAAAGCAAATTTGGCTTACGGTCACATAAATTTAAAACACCTACTCGAAGCAGATGAAATGTGGTTCTACAGAAGGATGCTGCGGATATCATGGACCGAGCATATGAACAATGACAAGGTTTTGGAAAGAATAGAAACAAAATACTTAGGAAGAGACAAAGTTTCTGGGACATGCAATGAGGAAGGAGGGCTTGGAGAACCTGATACTAACAGGCCAGATAGAGGGGGAAAAGAGACAGGGGAAAGCAGCGGATAACATATTTGAAGGACCTGATAAGGTGGATGACTGAACGAGAATTGCAACAGAAGAAAGCGATAGGGAGGTGTAGAGAACCATGATCGCCTACATCCTGAAGGGACAGGGCACATAAAAGAAGAATCAGATGTTAAGATGACATTCATCAAATGAAGCACTGTAGTTTTTGTTCAACTTAAAAAGTTCAATCGTTTCTCAGATCATCTTCACGGTTAAATTACATAATAGAAGATAAAATCTGCACTTGGTTGTGATGCTTATTTTTAAAAACTCTGCAATTAATTCCAAATATTAATTCATCCATTTTAAGTATGGAATTTTTTTTCAAAAATTGTTTCAATATAAAGAATCAAACTGAAATCAGTAGAAATGTAAAATGGTATTATTAATATATTGTTGCCATATTTGTAAAAACAATTTGTTGAGTGTTGGTTTGCTGATTTTGATATAGAGGGCATCGAGAATTTGAAATTTTGCTGATCATTTTCGTTTCTGGGACATGAATGAGGAAGGAGGGCTTGGAGAACCTGATACTAACAGGCCAGATAGATTGAAAAAAGGGGAAAGCAGCGGATAACATATTTGAAGGGCCTGAGGTGGATGACAGAACGGGGGTTGCGTGGTGTAACAGGAAAAAGCGTCCCAGGAGCCACCAGGGATAGGGGGACGAGGAAGGCCATGATCGTCTACGTTCTGAAAGGACATGGCACATAGCAGTAGAAGAAGAATTCCTTGTACTATCACCAAAGAATATTTCTTTGTTCTCCTCCATAATGCATAAAAGAATATTTATTTTATTTAATAAGATTTTAATCAGATTACCGACAATATTTTTGCCTTTACCTCTCTTATGATTCGTTTACAGCCATATAAAGTCAAAACACGAGTTCTCGTATGATCACCGAATTAAGCAACATTGGGCCTGGTAAACATCTAGGTGGGTGACCGGTTGGGAACATCCCGTGCTGTTAACTTGGATATGCGGATGGTATGATGGATATCGTGTCGGAATTTCTAACCGGCGAGCTGTGTTTCAATTTTCATAGCTTTCTTTATATTCACTTACGCCAATCTTCACTTGGAAAATGTATGAATCTACCTCGTCTCTTCCCACCTATGGGTTAATTAGTTAGACTTGTACAACTGAACCATTATTATCTCCCAAAATAAAATTGCCTACAAAATATTTAGATTTCGCCATTAAATAAACTATAGAAGTTAATTGGCACTTAAACAGAAACATCTATCTATCTATCTATCTATCTATCTATCTATCTATCTATCTATCTATCTATCTATCTATCTCGGTCTTTTCATTATCTATCTATCTATCTATCTATCTATCTATCTATCTATGTCGGTCTTTTATTATCTATCTATCTATCTATCTATCTATCTATCTATCTATCTATGTCGGTCTTTTCATTATCTATCTATCTATCTATCTATCTATCTATCTATCTATCTATCTATCTATCTATGTCTTTTCATTATCTATTTATCTATCTATGTCTCTCTTTTCATTATCTATCTATCTATCTATCTATCTATCTATCTTTGTCTGTCTTTTCATTATCTATTTATCTATCTATGTCTGTCTTTTCATTATCTATCTATCTATCTATCTATCTATCTATCTATCTATGTCTTTTCATTATCTATTTATCTATCTATGTCTTTTCATTATCTATTTATCTATCTATGTCTCTCTTTTCATTATCTATCTATCTATCTATCTATCTATCTATCTATCTATGTCTGTCTTTTCATTATCTATTTATGTCTCTCTTTTCATTATCTATCTATCTATCTATCTATCTATCTATCTATCTATCTATCTATGTCAGTATTTTCCCTATCTATCTATCTATCTATCTATCTATCTATCTATCTATCTATCTATCTATCTATCTATCTATGTCAGTATTTTCCCTATCTATCTATCTATCTATCTATCTATCTATCATTGATATTATTGATCCATTTTTCTATAATTGTTATAGCTGGAAGATACTTTTTTGCTCTTTAGCCTTAATCAATTTAGATTGTAACAAACGACATTTTTTCTTCGGTGTTATCTTCTTAAAATGAAGCATCACTTTGCTTTTAGCTATTTTAAATCTATTTCCTTGCTGTTTTTGATCAGAATGAGTTGCATGATTTATACGATGGTATTATTTTATGAATGTCTGAATTGTAGCACACCAGAATAAATATGTTTATTTATGCCACTTGCCCTTCCATCTTTTTCTACCAACAGCCATATTGTCCAAAGTTACTTCTTCATATTGAACACTTCGCTAAACAAAACACAACGACTATTAATAATGCATCTACTAGTAATATTGCATCTCAAAATGAACTAGAATTTATCAATGTTTATTCATCAGTGATTTTGTAATTAAGTAATGTTATTGATTTCTCCAAAAGGGAAAATGTTCTTTTTTTTTTTCGTCGCATTACCGGGTAATCTGTTCTTTTTTTATCTTTATTCTCTTGCATATGTGAAACATGAAACGTAGTTCCATATATTAAGAGATTTTGGAATTCACATTAAAGTGGTGTTATTTTATCGATATCCAGAAGGGGCTTTCAGATCTCGGCTAAATTGCTTGGCTCGATTTCAGGTGAATAAACGCACCCGGGAATTCGGGAAAATATTAGATTTCCTGTCTTTATTCAAGTTAACGCTATTACTTTGATTAACATCGAGTTGTCTTGTAAATCAACATTATCTGAAGAATTCTTGATATTACAGTTAGGATTTACCTTTCTCTTTCAGTTTCCAGATTGTGTAATGTTTTGTAAATGTCGGGTCATTTATAGAGTCAATACACGTCTGACCTTATGGGACAAATTAAAATCTTTCCTGTGAGCCAAAATTTCGAATGAACCCTCAAAGAAGTTAATTTGGAATAATGCGTCATCGACATGAATCCCGAAAGAACGTTATTGTTATTTTTTTTAATCACGGGAAAATCGAAAATTCTGATTCTTTGTTCGCTCAACTTCGGCAAACTCCGTTAAACTCCGATAAGGACCCGAAAGAACTTTACTGTTTTAAAAGTTACATAGAAAATTGACAACCATGATTATAGAGATAAGGTGAAAAGACTTTAATGAAAATTTAATGAATACGTGAAAAAACTTTAGTGAAAATGTGAAGAGATTTGTTTACTTCAACGCTAACGAAACTAAAACAAGACATTTTATTTGAAGATTGGGAGCTATGATGCTTTAAGCTAACTTTCTCTCTCCGTTGTAATCAACATTTTCGACGACTGTATATCACTTTCGACAACTGTATTCCTGGGAAAAAATACATTGTTTTTTCTTTATATAAAGACATTCCTCGTAACTTTCCAGGCGTGTTCGATCTTGTTCAGTTATTTTATTAATTTTTTTGTTGCCGTGTTTATTTTTTGTTAAACCACAAGTGTACACCAGTGTCCGGACTGGCTCAAGAAAGCGACTACTAAATTTGCACGACGTGACCTCTGGTATCTAATCACAACGTGGGACAGTGGCCCGTTGTTGCAAAAGACGTCTTGTAAACCAGCTTTTGAGGCGACATGATCTGACGGGATTGTCACAACCAGCAACAGCCACCAAAACAACCGTACCACCGGGTGGCAGTGTCACAACTGGGAACGTCACGACCGTTAGCGAGAACGAGCGTTACATTAGACAGACGACGGCCAGCCCGGCCTGGGGCGTCACATCTGGTGCCGTCTCGACCGGGATCTGACTTGAGGGTTGCCAGCCGGCCTGCGGTGTTACAAGCATATGAAAATCTAATTTAGTCCCCTGCAAACTGATGGTAGATTTATTGTTTATTTTTTCTTGTTAAAGCATATCAAATCATTATCTAATATCGAAATTTAGTGTTCTACGTAGTTTGAATTTCTAAAAGTACAATATAGATTATTCTGTTTTCGCAGTTGAATACATGATAGATGATACTCAGCTTTTATGCATATTTGTGTGGAGATGATTACTAGAGGCAGTGATATGCGTGTTTTATGCTGTAGATTATTTGACGACATTGTTGGATATTATATGTGTTCATGTCAATAAATACTCTTTTAATGTTGGTTGTTTGTTTGGCTGAGTTTCTTTAAATGCGGAAATTTTAATAATATGAAAAATTTTATGGCGAAATATATAAAAATATTTTGAACGCAGTTTGATTTAAGAAATTAGGAGATATGGATTGATGCCATAAAAGAGTTCTTTCATGTTGGCTGTTTGGTAGTATTTTAAACCGATTGAAGTTGTTAAAAGGTGATATTATGGGCCTACTGCAGGCAATTTTATTACAGACATAAATTGTTGGTTATTTTTTTATATAAAATATTATTGCTGGTAGTTTGTTTTTAATCATCTCACCCCAAGCAAGGCATTCTACTGCCACT
>JBBBDQ010002338.1:285000-295000 GCA_037127315.1 Ascarosepion bandense
ATGATGAAAACGAAAAGGAAATTAATACTGAGCATCAGGAAGAGACACTTAAATTTCCCGTGACATGCAATGAGGAAAGAGGGCTTGGAAACCTGATACTAACAGGCCAGATTGAGGGAAAAAGAGACAGGAGAAAGCAGCGGATAACATATTTGAAGGGCTTAATCAGCTGATGATGGAACCAGGTTTGCATGGTCTAACAGGAGAAGGCGTGCTAAGAGCCACCAAGGATAGGGAGACGCCGAAAGGCATGATCGCCTAAGTCCTGAAGGAACAGGGCACATAGAAGAAGAATGAGGACAGAGGGTTTTTAGGTTTCGACTCCAACATGACATAATGACGGTACCATGGGAAACAGTAGCTCGTTTTTTGTAAATAGATATGAGATTATGTAGCTCCACAAACGCTATTTTCTTGAAGAAGCAGTCACATAGAAAACGTAGTGTGATTTTTGTCTCATCTTTTTGTCAAGTAATATTTCCCAGTTCTTATCAGAGCGCATTGTGATTACCATTTGAACGTTGAAAGGAGCATGATAATTTTTAATACACTTATCAATACATCTAGCTCTGCGATTGCAGAACACCTAATAAGTAATACGATCTATACGTTGTATATTCCTCGAGATTTTTCTATGATTTTTCTATGGCACATTGAGATTACCATTTAAAATGGCTCAAAACTCTGTATATTAAATCTAAGCAACCTTTCCTCTGTAATCAGAAAAATGGCCGATAAACCTTAATCAAGTCTCTTGGAACACATCCTACAGCTTTTCTGGTAATTACACTTAATATGCAATCTAATTAATACTTTGTATTTTTTCAGCTTTTTTCTATCTTTTGTTAATAGAGGACATTCAGATTGGCATTTGAAATCGCTCAAGATCCCGTCTATTTAACCTAAGAGACTTTCATTCGCTGATCTGAAAGAAATCTTGCTGGGTCTTAAAACAATCTCTTTGTGTGTTGCCCATCGTCTGGTAATAATGTCTTCCTTTCTCCTAATTTGACTCGTTTTGCAAATTTGTCCTCGAGTGATCTCTGCAGAGCGAGGAACGATGATTGGCTAACTTTATTTAATTTTGCATTTCCATTTTCTTATACATTTTCTATTTACCACTTTAGATAACGTAATGATTTCGTCTTCATCTTTTGCTTATTTTAATATATATATATATATATATATATATATATATATATAACCTATTATAACAGTGTAAAAGGTCCCTGCTATGGATAAATAGTTTATCCCCGAACTGGAGTCAAAAGTATAAAAATAGACTTATATATATATATATATATATATATATATATATATATATATATAAAAGAATAGACTTTTATAGAAAAATATACATTTTTGAAGGAAAAATATTAGCAACAATACATTTTTAAGAAAAAAATTATTACAATAACGTATTTTTGAAGGAACAAAATTCAAAAATGTATTGCTGGTAGTAACAGCAATACATTTTTGAATACAAATCTGGAAGACATCTTCAGTTTTCTAAAATAAAATAAAATAATAATAATAATAATAATATAATAATAATAATAATAAGCATAATATGCATCATCCAAAGGCTGATGTAGACCGTCTATACATACCCCGTAAAGAAGGTGGAAGAGGTCTTATTTAACTGGAATTGTCATACAAGACAACAACTATTGGCTTACTAACATACATAGAAACAACAAAGGATTGGATGATACAATTAGTAAGGCAACATGAAGAAAGAAAGAAAAAATATTCAATAATAAAAGAAGGCAGTAAATACAAACAAGATTTACAGTTAGTAGATTCTGTAGAAAAGCAAAACAGAAGCCAAGAGCCAACTATTGCGGCAAAAAATATGAAAATGAAACCAAAGATAAAGCTCTTGAACAGATGAAACAGCGCTGGCAAGACAAACCTCTGCATGGCCAATATCCAGAACGGGCCAATAAATCCAATGTTGGCAAAGTTAATACTCATCGATGGTTACGTGCATCTGGATTAAAGTCTGAAACTGAAGGCTTTATTCTTGCAGCACAAGACCAAAGTCTTTTCACTAGAAACTTTCAGGCAAATATTATGCATAATAATATGGATCCAAAATGCAAGTTTTGTGATAAACACCAAGAAACAATAGACCACCTAATCTCAGGCTGTTCTGTGCTTGCTCCAAATGAATATAAAAATCGCCACGATAGAGTTGGGCAATATTTACATTGGACAATGTGCAAACATTATGGAAAATCTGTAAACAAACACTGGTATGAACATCACCCAGCACCGGTTACAGAAATAGAAGATTTCCCCATTCTATGGGATTACACCATCTACACAGACAGAAAAATTGAAGCAAACAGGCCAGACATTATTGTTAAAAACCAGAAGGAGAAAACTTGTCTATTAATTGATATGGCTTGTTCAGCGGATTGCAACATAGCAATCAAGGAATTTGAAAAACTGTCAAATTATAAAGACCTGGAAATTGAAATAGAACAAATGTGGAAATTGAAAACAAGAGTTGTGCCAGTGATAGTAGGTGCACTTGGAATGATAAAAAATGGAACAAAAGAACACATTGAAAGAATCCCTGGAAACCCCAGCTTAAGAGATATACAAAAAATTGTCTTATTAAGTACAGCCCACATACTAAGGAAAACTTTATCTATGTAATGCTAGGGATGATAGGGAAGATAGAAAAACATGAAATGGAGCCATAACAACACGCCACTACCTGCCTTAGGTCTCCCCGCAGACTTGGTTGGTAGTGAGACCAAAGCAGAAATAAAAATATGATGTAAAAATGAAATAATAATAAAAACTTTTTTCATCAAAATCTGACTAAATAAACCTATTCACTACAACTGAATATTTTAAAAATACCTTAAAACCCTACTTTTTTGACATTGAATAACCAACAGATGTTGATATGTCATTAAACAGAACTCAAACTCAAATTTAAACCGTGTAAAACCTAATCTAATAGTTTTATCTGCTATAAATAATTTGAATGAGCTAATGTAGAATGTTCATGGTTGAGTTATCTATATTTACGAGAAATGTAAATACTACATTCTTAGTAATGTTAAAGTTTATTAGAAAACTGTAACTAATACAGAAAAATTTATTTCTTTAATATAAATGTATTTTGCAACCGAGTAAGACAAAATTCCACAATAAATATGAAAACATATGGATAAACTGATTCGTTTTTTACGGGTTATCACCCTTTGGTCGGTTATTTAAATCCAAAAAATACATTCAAATTTTAAGGCTATTGTTTCTTTTTGTTTTATCTTTTTTAGGTAATACTGGTTTTGTGAATCAAGTTCTAATAATTAACCTGCAAATACGTGAGGGAAGATGTCAGTTCATGCCTTTCCAAAGTTTATTTGCATGCAAGGGATTTTAAAGAACGTAACTGAAATTGGAACTGGCGCTCCGATTAGCGATTGATTAGTTTAACCGCACATCGAATATTACAGAACTTGGGATTTTACCAAAACTTCTCTATCTGCTCGACATTGCTGAATTCATTGATCGTATGTGAACCGTGATCTAAGATGAAATTTGCGTAATTTTAAAAACATATTAATAATGTGGGAAATTATAATGAGTAAAGCAAATTTAGAACGATAATAAATGTATAAAAAATATTTTAAATGTCTATATTTATTCAATTCGTTATTATTCAATCTTAAACCTTGCCACACACAATTGTGGGTAAATTTCCGTCCATTCGTGTATTTTGTCTGAGAAACACCTCATCTTCTATGTGCCCTGTCCCTTCAGAACGTAGGCGATCATGGTTCTCCACGTCTCCCTATCCCTTGTGGCTCTTAGTATGTTTGCTCCTGTTACAGCTCGTTACCCCCGTTCCGTCATCCACCTGATCAGGCCCTGTAAATATGTTATCCGCTGCTTTCCTCTGTCTCCCTTTCCTTCTATCTGGCCTGTCAGTATCAGGTTCTCCAAGCTCTCCTTCCTCTTTGCATGTCCCAGGAACTTCAGTTGTCTCTTCCTGATGCTCAGTATTAATTTCCTTTTTGTTGCCATTCTTTTCAACACCTCATCATTGCTTGCATGCTCAGTCCACGATATCTGCAGCATCCTTCTGTAGAACCACATTTCCGCTACTTCAAGTTTTGTCCTCATTTTCGATGATATTGTCCAGCATTCACTGCCGTATTGAAGAACTGACATCACATAACAATCTAACACTCTTTACTTTGCTTCTACTGAAATTTTCCTGTGTGTTAGTACTTTACTAGAAACACCTCTAGCATAATTAAACTTTCTGATATATAGAAACACCTCTCGCAGAAATATTAGAAAGTTTTTCAAATCAATTTCAAATACTTCAGGTTTTCATGCTTTTAATTTTATCCATCAGGAAACAAAAGGTGATTTTGTGAGTCTTATTTTCTTTTATTGGCACCAGCTTCCAGGGATTAGTATGCGTACCATACGTTGATCAGCTCTGATATAAAAAGAACAGGCTTTTGTTTTGGTGATAGTGCGCATGCTCAAAACAGTAGACGCAGAGAGAGAAATATATTTGTTTGATGTCATATCAGATGTCGAGCAATATATTTATTATTTTGGACATTTTGATTTAAATGGGGCGTGGGGCGTGAGAACTACCAAAAATTTTAATGATTTCTGGTTCTAATTTTACTGGTTCTGTTAAATGTTTGTTCTTGACTTATGTTTTAATCGTTTCACCCCAAGCAATGTGGTACTGCCACTGATGCACAAGGGGCTACATAAGGAACAGTTACACACATACTCACAGATTGCCTTTTATATATATCGAGATATAGTCGAACTTTTAGCCGACTAGAAACATGATTAACAATGATTTTATAAATCAAAATTTTCTAACAGTCTTGTGTCTTTTCACTAAAAGACATACTCTAGTCAATCTCGATCGTAACAAGCAATCTACTATGGACATTAGGCAGTAGATTAGATTAAGAAATAAAATGTTATTTATAATTTAAAAGGATAAATCAGAATTAAATACATACTGAATTGAAATAAGAATAATAGATTTACTTAAAAGCCCCCTTAAGTCAGGATAAAAATATAAAATATTTTCTTTCTTTCTTCATCACTTTCCTTTTTTCTATGCGAAGTGGTTAAGATATGAAAAGCCGGAGAAAATTTATGGTACAAGAATGTATACATGAAAGGTACCAGAATCTAGAGAGGGGCAAAAAAAAAAAAAACAAAAAAACAAAATTAGATTAAAATCAGGTTGACACTTTGTCCGTTAGGGAAGACATTTCGACAGTCAAGGATGAAAAAAGAAAGCATGTATATCCTAAAAATAAAAACGACTTGTCAAATGTTAAAGTGAATCTCTATTCTGATTGGTTAAATGGAACACACATAAATTCTGTCTTCCTATATCTACAAATAACAAACGCAATATTTCTTGGATTTGAATGAAAACCATTTTCACAACTAACATCTAACATTGACTGATACCGATTTAGGAATCTAGAAACAGAAATTTCCCTGTCGCAATGTATGTTTAATTTTTAGTTCTATGACAAATTTAATTATAAAATTATATTATGCGCTACAATATTTATCGTATTGAACACTATATTAAAACAAGCAAATGCCAGATAATTCAAAATCGTAAAAGCTTGGGTCCTCTCTCTCTCTCTCTCTCTCTCTCTCTCTCTCTCTTTCTCTCTCTCTCTCTCTCTCTCTCTCTCTATATATATATATATATATATATATATATATATATATATGGTACTGCAATACCAAAGAAACAACTACAAGTTGTACGGCTTACGGCCATATCACGTTGAATACACCGTTTCTCGCTCGGTCAACGAAGTTCAGCGATGTTGAGCCTGGTCAGTACTTAGATGGGGGACCGCTTGGGAATACCAGGTGCTGTAAGCGTTTAGAGACGGATGTGAGTTGTGGTGCAGTGGATATCGGCTCGGAAAGGGAAATCAGTGAGCCGCGTTCGAATTTCAGTTGAATATTCCTCCAGATATGGGTTAAATAACAAGGGTAGGACTTAGGGATCGTGCCTTTAAAAACAAATCCCAATGAATCTTGATGCTCGAAAAGAAAAAGTATTACTAGACACTAAACTAATGTAAAAACAACAGAAAATTGTAAAAGGTATTACCAGCAATAAATAAATAAAATTTAGTTGGCAATAAATGACGCACCGAGGTTGATAATTCATAAAAACAACCAAACCAAACAAATTGTGCAACACACTAAAATTGTGTCAGCACAATAAAATGCATTCAAAAGCAATGACCAGGCTCAAATTCGTTGATCGAGCGAGAACCGGTGTATTCAACGTGATATGGCCGTAAGCCGTACAACTTGTAGTTGTTTCTTTGGTATTGCAGTACCTTATATATATATATATATATATATATATATATATATATATATAAAAGCAATTAACAGTATGTAGATTCCCCCACATACAAATATATTAAATAATACTAAGCTTTAAATAAATAAGAAAACAAAATTAGTCACTGGAAAAATTCTGATAGTTGAGGACATCACAATAGTGCCTTCATGAAACATTCGGTATACATCTGCACAGGTAAGTATCAAAACTCTCTATATTATAATACTATATATATATATATAGCGTGTGTGTATCTTTAGACAGAAAATATCCTTTAACGCAAATGGTATAAACGTCGACAGACATCAGACACAAGAAGGACAAAAGCTTGGATCGTATTTATTAAATTGACTTTAGACAATTTCTGTAGAAATTTCCTCCTTATACGAGATGGATTGTTCGTAATTTAGAAGTCGATCAATAAAATGTACAACATGTACTTCTTTTTAAATATCTTTGCTTGAATAATACCGACAAGTTTTGCCTATCATTTATATTAGAATTTATTTCAAATATCTGAATTACTTTTTTTTCGGTAAATTTGCCGAAATTCACAGTACTTTTCTCTATTTATTTTTTTTTTCCTGAGTACTTTCAAATGATTTTCAATCGTTTTCCAATTTTGTGCAAGTTTATGAAAGGGTTTTTGATTAATCCCGGAGTTCTCACGTTAACCGGAAATAATTTTAAGTGATGACATTTTAATGGTCAAATTGGAATTAAAATAACACACACACACACACACACACACGCGCGCGCGCACACACAGAACCATATGAGTGTGATAACATCTTTAAGATGATATAAAAATTTTGTTCTCTCTCTCTCTCTCTCTCTCTCTCACGATCGATCTATCAATTTCTATAATATGAATTGACATCCAATATAAATCAAATATAAATCAAATATAGATTGTAATCCGCCAGAATGATAGCATCAAGAAGTCATAATAGTTTATGAATTTAACATGTTTCGATTTTATTAAAACTTTATCAGAGAAGGAAATGAAGAAGAGAAATAATTTCTGGTATTTTTCAATTGTCTGCTTTTGTTTGGGAGGTAAGCAGGTTTCATGGGCATCAGTCTTGTCAAGCAGAGTTAGTATGCATCTTGTATGTATTATGCATATAATAATTCTAGACTGCTTACACGGAAGATAATGTACTAACAGTATAGCCCAGCGTTGTTCGGGTGTAATGAAAAATTTAAAACTAATCCATGGTCCTGAAGCTCAGACTCTTTGGACGTTGGTACGAAAGACTAAAAGCAATCGTTGTTTCCAGTTAAAGCGAAACCGTAGACTGAAAGAAAAATTGAATGGATGTAAGTCAAATTTTGATTCCCTGGTGTCGATATCAGATAAGATTTTTTCGTTGTAAACTGAATTTTGAAGGCTAAGTAAGTCCTTTGAGTCAATGGTATCATGGCAGAGATAAAGAACTACAATTACACCTAAATAGAGCCAAACCCGAAGCAAAAACTAAAATAAAAGGGCTGAAAGAATACAGATATACAGGCAGATAAACAGACACACGCACAAACATCTCTTTCCTTATATATATATATATATATATATATATATATATATATATATATATTATCGATTTTCTGCACTATTGTAAGAACTGCAAACTTGAAACTTCTGAATATCGTTTCTTATGTTTTTGTCTATGAGTGTATGAAGTTTGATCATAATCGGACCATTCCTTCCATAACCCGATTTTTTCGATTATCGATTTTCGATATTTATCGGGGGTACCTCGACACAAAACCTACTTAAGAACACTCGCAGACGCTTATAGTACAACTGTGTAAATTTTCAAGAAAATCGGTTCATCCGTTACGGAGTCTATTGGTAACGGACACACACACACACACACACACACACACACACACACACACACACACACACAAAGTTCCATTTATAAATAACTTTAGATATTGGTTTGTGTGTGGTTGTATGTGGAGGTGCATTTACATTCATCATTGATATTTGTTAACACGCTGACATATGCGGCGTTTTATACATATTCTAGCCTTTTTAAGTATGAATTTTATAAATGTTTATGATAGAGCAAAGCGTGTTTAGATGCAATAAAGTTTTTTGATGTAATAAAATGTTTCTTTTGGTAAGTTCTTCCCGAAGAATTGTTATTTGGAGTACGTTACTTTATGTGTGTACTCCGCTTAACACTATAATTTTAACCTCTTCAAGTTTAGCATCAGTCACTATCCATCACTATCTACCCTTTTAAGATTCTCTTCAGTTCATACTCCTAGCTATAGGTTAAATAGTAAAGTTTTCGAAGCCATTATCAACGCCGAGGTGATTCAGCACCTTATGACCAACGGGCTTCTCTCTGACAAACAGTATGGGTTTCGCTTCACCAGGTCTACTGCTGATATGCTAACGACCATTACCGAGTACATATACCAGGCACTCGACAAGAATGGTGAAGCCCGAACCGTTGCCTTGGATATCTCCAAAGCATTCGACAGGGTCTGGCACGCTGGCCTCTTGTGCAAACTGCGGAGCTATGGGATAACTGGACATCTGTTTGACCTCATCCAGTCCTTCCTCTCTAACCGCACATTAAAGGTGGTATTAAATGGGCATGCCTCCCAAAACTACCAGACGAACGCGGGCGTCCCTCAAGGTTCTATCCTAGGTCCCACGCTATTTCTGATCAACATTAATGATCTCCCCGACACCATTAGATCCCAAGTTGGCATGTATGCCGACGACACAACAATCTACTCCCGCATCGATCAGAAACCAGGTCTGGACGACAAAGTGAACCTCGCTGCCGCACTGGAAAGGGACCTCCAATCCGTAGTGACCTGGGGTAGGAAATGGTTGGTAAATTTCAATGCCTCCAAAACAAAGCTGTTATCAACTAACCACCATAGACAATCGCATCTACCTCCCATTAGCATGGGACAGGCTAGCCTCCCAGAGAGTAAAATACTACGCCTCCTTGGCCTTACACTCTCGGCGGACCTCAAATGGAATGACTATATTGAATCCATTGCCAAATCTGCTGCTATGAAAGTCGGCTCTCTGTGCAGGGCCCGGAAATTTTTCCAACCTGAAACTATTCTGCACATATACAAATCTACCATCCGCCCGTGTATTGAATATTGCTGCCATATCTGGTCGGGTGCCCCTGCTGCTCTCCTTGGGCTTCTTGACAAAATACAAAGGAGGATCTGTAACGTGGTTGATACTGACTTGGCAGACCGGCTGCAGCCGCTCTCACACCGGCGTGATGTAGCTTCCCTGTGCCTCTTCTACAAGTACTTTCATGGCTTCTGCTCCGATGAGCTTAGATCACTGGTGCCGCCCAAGCACGAATTTACACGAGATACTAGATTAGCAACTAGGTCCCACCATTTTACAGTTAAACAAATAAGATGTAACCGTAAATTCTACTCCAACAGCTTCTTTTCTCGCGCTTCCCGCCTGTGGAACTCCCTTCCACAAGTCTGCTTTCCCGACAGTTACAATCTCCAGGTGTTTAAATGTAGGGTCAATAGACACCTCCTATCACACTAACTCCCAACTATTCTCACAACACTCTCATCTACCCAACCCTCATTCTC
>JBBBDQ010002338.1:297500-385000 GCA_037127315.1 Ascarosepion bandense
GTTTCCATCCTTTCCAAAACCTCATCATTGCTCACATGCTCGGTCCATGATATCCGCAGCATCCTTCTGTAGAACCACATTTCCGCTGCTTCAAGTTTTGTCCTCATTTTCGATGATATTGTCCAGCATTCACTGCCGTATTGAAGAACTGACATCACATAGCAATCCAGCACTCTTTTCTTTGTTTCTAGTGAGATTTTTCTGTGTATTAGTACTTTAGTCAGCTTCTGGAATGCGTCCTTTGCCATGCCAATTCGCCTTCGTATCTCTGTGTCGCACTTTCCATCACCTGTTAGAACACTTCCTAGGTATTTAAATTTTTGTACTTGCTTGATTCTAGTGTCCCCCACTTGTATTTGGCATTTTGGGTTGCACCTTTTGCTGATGACCTTGCATTCAGTTTTCTTATAGTTTATTTGTAGTCCTTTTTTGTCACTCTCCACCGATACCTTCTGTAGAAGGTCTTGTAGTTTCCAAAGCAGAAACTGCTGATTGTTCATAGATGGAAGAACTCATGCGTGCATAATTGAATTACCATAACACCCTGATCTCTTAATTATCGACTCTGCAAAAGTCTTAATACTTTTTTCACCAATACAAATTCACCCCATACTCCGGCTGAAAGACATATATACAATCCCTGGCTAAAGTTGCCACAGCGATTACCATTACTGACTTCTAGATCTTTTAGTGTTGAAATGTGTCTAAGTGATACACTAGATGAAGAACTTCTTTTATATTAGGCAACACCTCCCCAGAAATTTCACACGCTTCTCCCTAATTTATCGCTAATTTCATGGCCAATATTCAGGCGAAATATAGTTGCTCAGTTCCACTGGGTCTCCTTCACAGATAAGATCCGGAATGTCAAGCATAATAAGATGAACAATTTGCATTCCTTTCGTAATTCATTAGTAATGCCGAAGTTCTATTCGAATAGCCTTCTTAGTAAAGAGGTTTTTATCCTGATTACTACAATCTTAACTACTTCAAGTAAAGTATTAAACGTCATTTCTCCTACATGACCTCATAAACGTCTGACGTCTTTGTATTACTTCTTCTGATACAACAATGAAACCCTCACGACTTTACACGAGATACTAGATTAGCAACTAGGTCCAATCCTTTTACAGTTAAACAGATAAGATGTAACCGTAAATTTTACTCTAACAGCTACTTTTCTCGCGCTTCTCGCCTTCCACAAGTCTGCTTTCCCGACAGCTACAATCTCCAGGTGTTTAAATGTAGGGTCAATAGACACCTTCTATCACCCTAAATCCCAATTATTCTCAGAACACTCTCATCTACCGAACCCTCATTCTCGGTATCCTTTCCCGCCTATCACCCACCCTCTGACATTTCCTATATTTAACCATTTTCGGTATCGTTACCCGCCTATCACCCACCCTCTGACATTTCCTATATTTAACAGTTCTCGGTATCCCTACCCGCCTATCACCCAGCCTCTGACATTTCCTATATTTAACAGTTCTCGGTATCCCGATTCGCCTATCACCCACCCTATGACATTTCCTATATTTAATTATCCTTTCTCCACTCTATGTAGCCCCCTGCGCAGTAGTGGCAGTGACATGCCTTGCTCGGGGGGAAACGCTTATTTAAAAAAATTGAGTGCCTCTTGGGTTTATATTAAGTAATAAATATAATATATATGTATTCAAAGGAAATATAATTTTGAACAGTGACTACTGGTATATAATTTTCTTTTTACCAACTTAATCGTCTGCAGTTACTGTTCCATTGCCAACGTTTTATGAATTGCTTAATATTAAAAAAAAATATATATATGAACGCGTCTTGATGCTTGGACATTATTTGTAGAATCACTTTCCAGGCGGGTGCAGAAGAAAGCCACTATCTGTTATTGAATTTGTCTTAAGTTCAAAGTTTTTTTCAGAGTTGAAATTCCATGGCAATAGACTCCATGTACAATGCGACGTCCACACAGCGGTGAGCCAAAAACATCAAAGAAAAGGAATTTCTTTTGAGTGTTGTTACCAATTGCCAAATCCGTACGAAACTTTCTAAGAATCTGGCTGGCAATGAGTAAATACTACCTTCCAAAAATCATTTTCTTTTGACATTTTGGATAGAGAAAATTGGTTGGCACCGTATCAAAATCCTAGGCAACGTATCTAAGACTCGGTGGCAAACCATTTTTTTTTTGCTTACACGATATAGTTCTAAAATAAAAAAATAAAATAACTTCTGAAATAAATATATATATATATACCAATCGTCGAAAACTTAAATTAGATGCTGGCCTTTTAAATTTGAGACAGACTTTGTTTTGTCAAAAGAGGAAAGACAGAAAAAAAATTTTTTCTCAAGAAATTCTTGGCGTACAAGAATTAGAAAATGATACACATATTTTTTTTTAGCTCTACTGGAATTGCTAATTGCACATTGGACAGATATACGTTATTTCTTCCAGGCCGTTTCCAAGAGGAATTGCTTGCCAGAAGCATTGACAATACAGCAATTTTCTCCCATTATATACTGTCAATGGAGATTTCTACATTCTAAAATCATCAATGAATAATTGCACAGTTTAACTTAAATTGTCCATGCAACGAATACTGCTACTGGTCTGGTGCTTTTAATATATATTTATAAACCATTGATAAAATACAAAGAATCTGCTATGTTACTGGTCCTGATCTGGCATTTTGGTTTTAGTTACTTTCGTAACACCCTAAAATAACTACTCTCTGTATTTTCTTTAAATAATTTGATGGCAAATTTTCTGATAAATTTTGAAATATTTTTCTATTCCACTGTTTTGTGAAAACGATGGATGTTTATTATTTCTTGTTTGTTCTCTTTGATTACTTTAGATAGAGTCAAGATGTTTCACCGTTTTGACCACTTCCGGTTATTCCTTAGCGCGAGAAACCTCAGACAATAATGGCATTACACACAAGATGAGATCGGCAGTTTTATCTTTTTTGATCTCAAACCCAAATTGAAACGATGATGTTTCAATGATGTACGTATGTTTGTTTTCTTCAGAGTTTTAATCATCTTAGGGCATTTGTCTGACTACTTTCCAGACGACGTACAACACATCCACAGAAAAATGGCACATATGGCAACAGTTTAGGACTTCATGGACACTAGCACATACGGTGTCTGTAATAAAAATGGTAAAGATGTGTTGTTATGGTGTAAGAAATAAGATGTCATGCATGAGTCTGTAATTTTAGCTACTTATTTTAGGATGTGCGTTGTGGTGCAGTGGATATCGGCTCGGAACGAGAAATCGGGGAGCCGGGTTCAAATTCCAGTTGAATTCATTTCATTCACTTACGTGCAAATACCCTTGGGAAAGGTATTAATCCGTCTCTTCCTTCCAGTTATGGGTTAAATAACAGGACAGATTGGGTTCTATAGCCTTGGCTGGCAACCAGTCTACCGCAGAATGCAATTGCAACCTACTGCCGGATAATCTTCTGCTCAGTCAAAGCGCGTAGCTCGTATGGTACTTAACTGATTGATATATATATATACGGCAAAATATCTTATTAAAAAATGTTAAAGCAAAATATCTTCATTCCAAATTGTGTCAGCTGTTAATTTTTATTTGTCTAATTGGGTTCTTGAGTTTAAAATGAAAATCATTAAAGAATGCTCGATATTTTTTCTAACCCAAGAATTTTCGATCTTGGCTGGCAACCAATCTACCGCAGAAAGCAATGGCAATATACTGCGGGATAATCTTCTGCCCAGTCAGTCATGTCTCTTTCGAGACATGATCGCTCAAGCGTGTATCACGTATGGCACTAAACTGACTGACTGAATATAATAGTTGGAATAATGATTAAGGCTTATACTGGTCATAAAGTGGGGGATCAGTTTATTACTTCATAAAAATAGAAAACCGATCCCCCACTAATTACTGCATAATAATATAATACATTTTTCCCTGTAGCTATGAGTCAAATAACAGGACAGATTGGGTTCTATAGCCTTGGCTGGCAACCAATCTACCGCAGAAAGCAATGGCAATATACTGCGGGATAATCTTCTGCCCAGTCAGTCATGTCTCGTTCGAGACATGATCGCCCAAGCGTGTTTCGCGTCTAGCATTTAACTGACTGATTTTAGGATAAGACAGATTAAATACAATCCTTTCCCCATCCGATCTTTTGCACTTGTTCCATATTTTCACATTTTAATAAAATAAATAATACTTTCCTCTATGAACCCTTGGTGGCTTAGCTGCAGTCGCTCTCTCACCGGCGTGACGTGGCTTCCCTGGGCCACTTCTATAAATACTTTCATGGTTTCGGCTCCAATAAACTTAGATCACTGGTGCTCTCTAGGTATAAATTTACACGAGCTACTAGATTAGCAACTAGGTTCCGCCCTTTTACAGTGAAACTGATAAAGTGTAACCGGAATTTCTACTCTATCAGCTTCTTTTCACGCACCTCCCACCTGTGGAACTCCCTTCCATATACTTGCTTCCCCGACAGCTACAATCTCCATTAATTTAAATGTAAGATCCAGGACATCTCTTATCACACTAATTCGCATCCATTTTCACAAGCTCGTTTTCCACCTACTCCACCCACATTCTCGGTATTATCATCTGCCTATTACCCTCCCCCTGACATTTCCTATAACTAACCTCTCTTTGTCATCACTTTCTCCTATGTAACCCCCTGCTCAACAGTGGCAGTAGAATGTCTTGCTTGGGGTGAGATGATTAAAAAATTGCTTTACGAATTTAAACGCAGAATTAGATTAGCAACTAGATCTTAAAATTTGGAGTTGAGTTGGCTAGTTTAAAATTCAATGCAAGATGTTTTTCCTTGCACTTCTAAATTTCGGCTTCATGCTTTACCTCATGAAAAAAATTTAAATGCTATGTCAATCATCATCTTCTGTCTTCTTAATTCTTATTCTTTAATTGTTCTCGCTGATTATGTTTTCTTGTTCTTATTATTATAAGTTCTATGCTAACAGATTCTTCTGTCACTTATAGAACTCACCTTCAGCTTCTTCCTTTCCAGTTAACTTTGATTTTTAAAAATCGATAGAACTCACCTCCGGCTTCTTGCTTTCTTGTCAAATTTGACCTTCAAAAATGTTAAATGCAATGTCAGTCGTTATCTTCCGTCTTCTTAATTAATGTTCTTTAATTGTCCTCCTTTTTTAATTATGTTTTCTTCTTCTCATATTATTATAAGTCCTATGCTAATAGTTTCTTCCCTCGCTTGTGGAACTCTCTTCCGGCTTCTTGCTTTCCATTCAACTTTGATATTGAAAAATTTTAATGCAATGTCAATCGTTATTTACTGTCTTCTTGATTCCTGTTCTTTTATTGTTCTTTTTCTTAATTATGTTTTCTTCTTCTCATATTATTATAAGTCCTATGCTAATAGTTTCTTCCCTCGCTTGTGGAACTCTCTTCCGGCTTCTTGCTTTCCATTCAACTTTGATATTGAAAAATTTTAATGCAATGTCAATCGTTATTTACTGTCTTCTTGATTCCTGTTCTTTTATTGTTCTTTTTCTTAATTATGTTTTCTTCTTCTCATATTATTATAAGTCCTATGCTAATAGTTTCTTCCCTCGCTTGTGGAACTCTCTTCCGGCTTCTTGCTTTCCATTCAACTTTGATATTGAAAAATTTTAATGCAATGTCAATCGTTATTTACTGTCTTCTTGATTCCTGTTCTTTTATTGTTCTTTTTCTTAATTATGTTTTCTTCTTCTCATATTATTATAAGTCCTATGCTAATAGTTTCTTCCCTCGCTTGTGGAACTCTCTTCCGGCTTCTTGCTTTCCATTCAACTTTGATATTGAAAAATTTTAATGCAATGTCAATCGTTATTTACTGTCTTCTTGATTCCTGTTCTTTTATTGTTCTTTTTCTTAATTATGTTTTCTTCTTCTCATATTATTATAAGTCCTATGCTAACAGTTTCTTCTCTCACTTGTGGAACTCTCTCCCGGCTTCTTCCTTTCCACTCAACTTTGATCTTCAAAAATCGAAATATAATGTCAATCGTTATTTACTGTCTTCTGAATCCCTCTTCTTTTATTGTTTTCTTTCCTTAATTATGTTTCCTTTTTCTCATATTATTATAAGTCCTATGCTAAGAGTTTCTTCTCTCATTTTTAGCTAGAGAAATTATTTGGAGGCTTAGAAAATGAACTGAAAATTTATGGTTAGTTACTATCTAAATTAATCGGTTCGGAAAATGTACGCAATGGCGGACTACAACTAAACGTTGAAAAATGCACAGCCCTGGGCTAATTTCATTTCTACTTTTGTTAATTTAAAAACGGAAACAAAACATTAAAAAATAGATAAATAACATACATGTTAAGAATCGGAACGGGAAGATAAATAAAAACAAGTCATAATTATTGCCATATTCAAGAATTAAGGATGTCCCAATCTTATGTGCGTTGTGGCGCAATGGATATCGGCTCGAATTGAGAAATGAAAGTGCCGAGTTCGAATCACAGCCGAATTCGTTTCATTCATTCATGCAAAAATACCCTTGGTAAGGTATTAATCCATCTCTTCTTCATTCAGCTATGGGTTGATCGTTTGGTCGTTTTAATTAATATTATATTGATTAAGAAGAGCTTACATGAAGCTACATACAGGAACATACGAGAGACATAGAATAATTTTGAATTACGCTTAGGAGAGTTTTTATATTATAATTTAAAATTTAGATTTGTGGCGGCATTTGCTTATAAATTCTTTACTTAAATTTAAAAGTAGATTTTGTTTAGGATACTTTATTATTTCAACTTTTTCTATTAAACATAGATTATATCAATCATAAAGATTTTTGTGGGCTGAGCCTATCTGTTTCAAATTTACTCTGGAGTTTAGTCCCTCTTCATTCTTTTTCCGAAATCTCCAGGAATGGAATGTTTGAAATCTTTGATTGTGGTTAGAGAAAATGTGTTTATGAGTGTAGTTGTTACACGACGCCGCCCGGCTGGTAACCCTCCGGTCCGATCCTGGTCGAGCCGGCACCAGATGTGACGCCTCAGGCCGGGCTGGCCGTCTGTCTAATGTGACGCTCGTTCTCGCTGACGTTTTGACATTGCTACCCGGTTGACCGGTTGGTTTGGTCACTGTTGCTGGTCGTGATGATCTCGTCCGAGGATGTCGCCACAAAAGCTGGTTTACAAGACGTCTTTTGCAACAACGAGCCACTGTCCCACGTTGTGATTAGATCCCAGAGGTCACGTCGTGCAGTTTTAGTAGCCGCCTTCTTGAGCCAGTCCGGACACTGGTGAACACTTGTGTCTTTAAAAAAATAAATACACCCCACCAAAAAATTAATAAAATAAATGAACATGGTCGAACACGCCTGGAAAGTTACGAAGAATGTCTTTATATATAAAAAAATGTCTTTCTTTTCACAGGAATACAGTCGTCGAGAATGTCGGTTACTACAACCGAGAGAGAAGGTTCGCTAGAAACATCATAGCTTCCAATCTTTAAATAAAATGTCTTGTTTTAGTTTCGTTAACGTTGAAGTAAACAGATCTCTTCACATTTTCACTAAAGTTTTTTCACGTATTCATTAAATTTTCATTAAAGTCTTTTCACCAATTCTCTATAATCAGGGTTGTCAATTTTCTATGTAACTTCTCAAGCAGCAAAGTTCTTTCTGCTTCTTATCGGAATTTAACGGAGTTTGCCGAAGTAGATCGAACGAAGAATCATAATTTTCGATTTTCCCGTGATTAAAAAAAAAAGCAATAACGTTCTCTCGGGATTCATGTCGATGGCCCTTATTCCAAATTAACTTCCTTGAGTCAATTTGCGGCAGGCTTCATTTGAAATTAACTCTTTAGCCATAAGTTCAATGGTGGGCGACCAGCCGTAGGTCATGGCTCCCCGGTTGGGAACCTTTTTCCCAGTCGTTGCATTTTGGCTGATATCAACCCCAAAGGAAAGCTGTGTATTGATTAAAAACTCTCAGCAACTCACCGAGAAAACTTCTCCGAGAACTAACGCCAACTCAATTTTTCTCGCCGAGTCCGAATTTTTATAACCAGTTTCGATCTGGGGATCCAGCCGGCCCGAAGCCCTCGGCCAATGAAATCGTTTTCCGCCCACTCGATTTGCGGAAGGCTTTAGCTCGACGAATGAGATTCTTCTTTTACCAGCGGGTCTGTCGACGAAACTTGACCTCACGTAACCTTATCAAATAATTCTGGCACTTGTTTTGTCTAAACGTTTTCAGCTTAGTCGAAATGTCCATTTCAAAACCCGAAAGAAAAGAAATTTATATCGCGTTCCTTTTTCCTTTCTTTCCCAGATATAGTTAATTTATTATATTCCCCGGATTTTAGAAGTACATGATAGTAAAAATAGTTGATTTTTCTATTTGCCATATTTTATAAGCATTTGATAGTATTAAAATTATTATTTTTTATATAAGCTCACATCGCGTATTGCAATAAAGTATTAATAATATTGCCAATATCAATTTCTCTCTCCGTTGTGTTAAACCAACCGAGGGAAAGTATCCCCGCGAGAGAGGGGAAAGTATCCCTGCTGGATATAGTGTCACATAGTAACCTCGTTCAAATTCACCTGCGGAAATACTAATGAAGTTTGGTTAATTAGTTGAAAAAGAAATGGGCTTGGTAAATTATGTGGATAGATCTAGATTCGTTTTTTACCAAATAGTTGTTTACGGACCAACAATTTTCTAAACCCTTTAAAATTTGGTTGTTATGGGAATTAATATAATTGATATTATGAGAGCGGGAGTAGCTAATTTTAACGAACTCAAGCTATCTATTAGTTCATTCCCATATCCTGCTTTTGATTTTATGGATATATTCTAAGTCTACATCAACTAGTTCAGAAAATTGTTATGTTTATTGATTACAAAAGATCTTCGTTAACTAACTGAACGGCAGGAATCATTTTGAAATTGTCTAAGAAGGGTTCTTCCATGCGTCCGTTAGACACACTTATTTGGAGATTGTTCACGTCGTATTTCGTTAAAAGCTTCAATTTTTTCACTCAAGTTATTAGGTTGTCCCCAAAGTTCGTAAACACTTGCAAAAAATTGAAATTTTAATCGCCAAGTAATCTAAGGTTACCAGAAAACACTTGCAAACATTGAAATTTTACTCGCAAAAACAACAAAGATTATTGCTCAAAATAAAGACCATCATTTTCCAAGACTTTCTGACAGTCTTTCGGATTTGGTCAAAGTACCATTCAGCCGGCTTCGAATCAAAGAATTCTTGACACGCTTCCTCCATTTCATCAAACGAGTCGAATCGGCGGCCCTTCAGAAAGTGTTGCATTGAGCGGAAAAGGCCGTAATCTGATGGAGTACAGTCTGGACGGTAGGCTGGATGTGGCAGAACCTCAACGCCGTCCATCTCTTTAAACTTGTCTTTGATTTTCCTGGCGGTGTGTGGCTTGGCATTGTCCTGCGGCATCAAAGCGCGCTTTCGGTTGATCAAAGCCGGGTACTTTTGCTTCAACTTTTCGTAGACCCGCTCAAGTTGCTGACAGTAAAGTTCGGCACTGATGGCACGACCCTTCGGAACCAACTCAAAATACACGATTCCTTCAAAGTTCTACCAAACGCACAACATGAGTTTCTTGCCGAATCGATCTAGATTTGGAACCGACGGTGTCTCTTGCCCTTTCTGAACTCATCACTTGTCTCGATTGTGCTGGACCAGATAGACCCATTTCTCGTCGGATGTCACAATGCGCTTCCAAAAACGCTCGTCGAATGGATTGCTGAGCAGTTGACGGCAAATTTCAACTCGTCTGTTTGCTTGTGCTTCGGTGAGTTCGTACGGATCTTGGCGCGGATTTTTGTGAACAAAATCAAGTTGCTTGAAATGTCGGTGAATTGTCGATTTGCCAACTCCAAGCTCATCATTCAATTCTCGAGTGCTCGATGAAGGCGCAACATCCAACCCGGTTTGCAAGTCTCCATCATTCAACTTTAACTGCTGTCCCGAACCGCTGTCTTATCTTCAAGACTCATGTCGCCAGAATTGAAACGCTTGTACCACTTTGAGATCACCGCATATGCAATTGTTCATTCACCTTTGGCAGCACAAATCTCTTGTGCAGCTTTTCTGGTTGAAAGACCTTGCTTCCAACAGTAACGAATCAAAACTCGCAGTTCAATTTTATCAATTGCCATCTGGAAAACAGCGATGAAGATCACTATAAGAATACAAAAGGAAAATTGCAAAAAAGTACAATTTTTCGCAAGTCTTTACGAACGTTTTGGACAACTTAATATTTCAAATTTTGAAGGGCAAAAGGAAGCACTCTAGAAGTTGAGTAAGGTATTAAGAAACAGGATAATTTCTCTAGAAACAAGGAAGAGAGTACTGGATTGTTACGTGCTGTCCGTCCTTCAATATGGCAGTGAATGTTGGACAATATCATCAAAGATGAAGGAAAAACTTGAAGTAACAGAAATGTGCTTCTACAGAAACATACTGGATACAACCTGGGGGATCAGTTCCATATTACAATCAATATATAAACTGAACCCTCACTTGGGGTCACAGCAGTTTCTGTACATTTATGCACAAGGATGCATTCCAGAAGTTGAGTAAAGTATTAAGAAACAGGACAATTTCGCTAGAAACAAAGATAAGAGTACTGGATTGCTACGTGCTGTCCGTCCTTCAATATGGCAGTAAATGTTGGACAATATCATCAAAGATGAAGGAAAAACTTGAAACAACTGAAATGTGGTTCTACAGAAGGATGCTGCGAATATCATGGATCGAGCGTGTGAGCAATGATGAGTTCTTATAAATGATGGAAACAAAATGAAAATTAATGCTGAGCATCAGGAAGAGACAGCTTCTAAAGAAGGTAACAAAAATGTGAGAAGAAAGGACTGAGCATAAACTTCAAGAAAACTGAATATATAGTCATCTGCAAAAAGAGGAGACTAATATGCTAACGGCAAGTCGACAAATCTAAAATAAAAAAGTAAAAAATTCAAATACCTGGGAAGTGCTTTTGACAGAGGATAGAAAATGCGACACAGAGATCCAAAGACTCATTAGCATAGCCAAAGATGCATTTACAAAGTTAACCATAGCAGAGAAAAACAGAAAAATCTCATTAGAAACAAAGAAAAGAGTGCTGGATTGCTATGTGATATCTTTCCTTCAGTATGAAAGTGAATGCTGGACGATCTCACCAAAGATTAACAGAAATGTGGTTTTACAAAAGGATCCTGAGGATATCAACAATGAGGTGTTGGAAAGGATGCAAACGAGAAGAAAACTGATACTAAATATCGGGAAGAGACAAATAGGGTTCCCAGGACACGCAATGAGGAAGGAGGGCTTGGAGAATCTGATACTAACAGGCTAGATAGAGGGAAAAAGAGACAACGGAAAGCAACGGATAACATATTTGAAAGACCTAATCAGGTGGAAGATGGAGCGAGGGTTGCACGCTGTAACAGGAGAAGGAATGCTCAGAGCCACCAGGGATAGGGAAACGTGGAAAGCCAAGATCGCCTATGTCCTGAAGGGACAGAGCACATAGAAGAAGAAGAAGAACATTGTATTTTTCTATCTGCTGTATTTTTAATCGGTAACTGTTTCTAGCAGCAAGAACAAATTTCTTTCCCGTATTCAATGACATGAAACTTTATCCAAGAACATACCGATGGGTTTAAAAAACTCCTTAAACCTACGAAATCACCAGATTTAAATCCCGTTTAGCATCTCAGCGATGTATTCTAGATTCCAAGTAATTTCAAGATACACATTCAAAATATAATTTAGCTATAAATTGTGTAGATCATGTCCGGTGTGCTGTGAGCGTAAGACGACTTCAGCAAATTGAAAGAAAAAACTTATCCATGCAAATTCTAGTGTTGTCTGTTATTAGATAACTTCTACAAGATAACTAAACGCTTGGTCATCAGTAACAAGAAGCCCAAAATGCTAACTACAACTTGGGGATACTAAATTAAGAGATTAAACAAATTTAAATACCTGGAAAGTGTTCTAACAGAAGATTGAGTGTGTGACACTAAGAACCGACAAACACTTGGCATGGTCAAAGATGCAATAAAGAAGCCGAGTAAAGTATTGAGAGACAGGAAAATTCTGCTGGAAAGAAGAAGATATTACTGGGTTGTTCTGAGATGTCTGTTCTTAAATATGGCAGTGAATGTTGGACAATCTCACCAAAGATGAAGGGAAAACTGGAAATACCGAAATAATGTTCGACAGAATAACGCTGAGGATACCATGGACAGAGATTTTGAAGAGAATGGAAACAAAAAGAGGACTAACAACTAAGATCAGGAAAAGACAGCTGAAGTTCCAGGGACATGTATTGTGGAAGAAGGGCTTGGAGAATCTGATACAGGTCAGATAGAGAGAAAGAGAGACAGAGGAAATGGTTGATGGATTTGAGCAAATGGATGGCAGAGCTCGGTTTGGGAAGAGTAATAGACAATAGAGATACCAGGAATTGACAGATGTGGAAGTGTTAAAGTTTGGCCAACTTTATTTGTTTGAAATATTCATTTTCTTCTCTTATAATCGATAATTTAAACATTTTCCTTGCATAAGCAACATTTATCAAAATCGGAAACATTTTTGCGTGAGTAAAAAAAAATAAATTTTATTTTTCGTTCATTATGTCGTGAATATGGGTAGTTAGGTGTCTTATTTAATATAGGTTGTTTGGTTGTTGCGTTTGTCTGGCCTGTATGGGGTTCCTTATAGAGTCTCAGACTTTGGCCTTGTTCTTTAAATCATTATCTGAAAAAAACAAAAAACAAATAGTTTTTGATGATTTTCCTTAGATAAGACATCTCCCTTACTTGCAAAGAAAACTATATCACAACGTCTGAAATTAATATCACCGTGAGACATATATATATATGTCTCACGTGTTCTATCACATTCTTACAACAACTATATATATATATATATATATATATATATATATATATATATATAGTTGTTGTAAGAAAGTGATAGAACACGTAGATTTTATATGAGTGTGTGTGTGGGGTGAAATTTATACGAAATATTTTTTGGTAAAAAGGACAAATAAATAAAGTAATATCAAGATTGAAAATTCTCTCGATTTCACCAAAATATAAATTTGTTCGCTAGAATTTTTCAAATGTCCTCTTTCTGAAAAAATACTCCTTTTAATGAAATAAGTTCTCTCGGTGATTGGCATGAGTATACAGCTCAGATATATAACACACTAAATTTTCCTCCGCTTTCATCGATGCACTTATAACTTGAGGATATATGAACTCCGACTGACACTGAATCGGTCGAGTTTTGATCCCGTCACACTGATTAGCAAAACTGGCTTGTTCGCGATAAAAAGATTTAAATTTAAACTAATTACCTTTAGTTCAATTTTGTTATTTTAAATCTCTTTATCAATATATATATATATATATATATATATATATATATATATATATATATATATATAGGATAAGGTAAATGAACCTTTGAGTTTCAGTATGTTATAATAATAATAATAATAATAATAATGATAATAATAATATATATATATATATATAGTTGTTGTAAGAAAGTGATAGAACACGTAGATTTTAAACCCACTGTTCAAGCATTTACTTTTATAAAAAGTGCTCGATACAAAGTAGAGCTTTATATTGTAATAGTTGTTACAATGGTTTATAAAAGTATAGTATCACTACACAAAAATTCTCGTGTTATCAGAACACAAGTGCTCCTCGTCTGGTGATTAGTGACTCACTAATCACTAATTACTAGACGAGGAGCACTTGTGTATGAAACACGAGAAATTTGTGTAATGATACTATGCTTTTATAAACCATTGTAACAACAATAACAACATATATTTACATATTTGTCTTTTCTTAAATCAATTAAAACATTTCGTTTAAGACTTTTCTTCTATTTATGTTCGCTTTATATAAGACTTAATTGTATTTTGTTAATTATCAAACGAGACGATAGATGATTCGGCTTACTTTTATGATTAAAGTTAAAGTCATATATCTGCTAAAAAGTATGTGTGAATTAATCAACATAAAAATGTATTGTATGGTGAATTTGTTTAACTCTATTTACAAATACGTCTAGAATTTGCAAATGAATATTTGAGCTTTTAACGAATTTCAAGATGTATTTTTGTAATGATTTTTGTCATTAGAGTTTCTTGCATTACAAATGACTACAAAAAAAACTGTTGCCATTGCTATCTAGACATTTACATTTAGTGAAATGCAGCGAAAAAATATTTCAAATTTAAGACAGGTCGATTTTCTTTTTTATCAACCTCTATTCAAATTTATTTCTTCTGCCAGCCATAATGCGAGAAAATGCAGTTTATTTTACATCGAACTTTGTAAAGAATCTCAAGTCAACAAAATTAAACATATGAATTTAATTTGTAACTTGACATTTGAAGAGTTAAATATAAATAACGAACACAAATCTATTTACGATCTTTCGAGCATTTTTAATGTTTGATGGTTACAACAAAAGTCAATTTCACATTTTAGCGAAAAGATAAAGATGAAGATGAAGATGAAAGGCTTGAAAAATTTGATACTCACTGAACAGTTTGAGGACAAGAGAAACATCACAAAACGCCGCATAACTTACTCAGCATAAGTAAAATGGATGGCGGAACAGGTTTTAGGAAAAATAACAGAAACTTTTTAAGAGCTAACACAAACAGAAAGTTTGGGAGAGCCACAATCGCCCATATCCTGAATAGGCAATTAAGGAACACACAAAGAAGGTACGCTGTCGAGTATCAGTTGTCATACGTGATACACGCTTTGGAAGATCATGTCTCAAAAGAGACATAACTGGGCAGAAGATTCTCCCACCGTAGGTTGCTATTGCATTCCGCGGTAGATTGGTTGCCAGTCAAGGCTATAGAACTTAATCTATCCTATTATTTAACCCATAACTGGAGGGAAGAGACGGATTAATACCTTTGCCAAGGGTATTTGTGCGTAAGTGAATGCAAGGAATGAAACTGAAATTCGAACTCGGCTATAACGATTTGTGGTTCCAAGTCGATATCCATAACGGGTATCAGCCATGTAAAATTACGTTTCATTTTAAGGATTGGAGAATGCGTGGTTTGAGACTATTTTTCCCTTATCGATATATGATTGTTTTCTGGGATGGAAATAACTTTGAGAAAAGATAATGATAATTATTTTTAATAAATATAGAATTTCTATATTAGATAATTAAACTTGATTAGAAAAATGGTAGTTGTTTATTTACGGAAACTGGAATCTGATCTCTAATGATTTCAAAACCAAACTAATTACCTTCCATTGTCGTCGATCTGTCCCCGTGATGTCACCAATCACGATAGACAGATGTTCCTTAAGGGAAGGGCCGTGCCTAATTGGGTCTTAAACACAACCTAATATCAATTATGGCTCGTACATACGATCCCCTCGCTAAAGATGCTGGGCAAATGGTTGGCTCCCTGTGTCTCTCGAGTAATTAACTGACTACTCTTGCTATCAACATTTACAAATGACAAATCAGATCTAAAATAAAGTATGGCTGACATATGTAGGCAGAAGCCGCTCAGTCTTTAAATTCCAGTTTCGATGAACCATAGAATCACCTTCCACCCTGAAATCCTTTCTCAATCAGTCAGTTAAGTGCCATACATGATACACGCTTGAGCGATCATATCTCGAAAGAGACATGACTGACTGGGCAGAAGATTATCCCGCAGTAGGTTGCCATTGCTTTCTGCGGTAGACTGGTTGCCGACCAAGGTTATAGAACCCAATCTGTCCTGTTATTTGACTCATTGCTAGTGGAGGAAATGATGTATTATATTATTAAGTATTAATTAGTGGGTGATCAGTTTATTACTTCATAACAATAGAAAACCGATCCCCCACTTTATGCCCAGTAGATGTTTTAATTTTGTTTCCAACTATTATATTCAGTCAGTCAGTTAAATGCCATACGTGACACACGCTTGGGCGATCATGTCTCGAAAGAGACATGACTGACTGGGCAGAAGATTATCCCGCAGTAGGTTGCCATTGCTTTCTGCGGTAGACTGGTTGCCGACTGACCCAATAGAACCCAATGTCCTGTTATTTAACCCATCACTGGAAGGAAGAGACGGATTAATACCTTTCCCAAGGGTATTTGCGCGTAAGTGAATACAATGGATTCAACTGGCATTCGAACTCGGCTCTCCGATTTCTCGTTCCGAACCGATATCCAATGCACCACAGCGCACATACTTTCTCATTGATGTCAAATTGCAAGCCTCTCGCTAGTATTACGCTATATTAAGCGAATTTATTCAGACGAAGTAAATTCATAACTTCCACCAATTCTCACCTTTCAGGCTAGGTGTCAGCTAAATTAGTCCGTCTTTTTTTTTTTATTTAATATGAAGAAATTAATCCTGCGGTGTCTCTGGTGGTTTCATTCTTCCATTATTATTGACTCATCTGGTAAATAGATTGATGAATAATAAAATAGAAAAAAATCAAAAGAATTTTTTTATGTCATCCTAATAAATTAAATTTAGGTGTAGAAATAAAAATGCTACAAATAATAATAATAATAATAATAATAATAATAATAATAATAATGTGCACTGAAAAAGCACACAGCTGGATATTTCCAGGCATAGAAAAAATTCCTAACGTGTTGCGATATTATTTAAATACAGCAGTTAAAAACTAGCCAAAAACTTCAAGAAATGGTTAACGATCCCACTAAAATTCCTGCATGGATGACCAAAGGAATTACATTTCTTTTACCCAAGAATAGTGACACAAACAACCCGAAAAACTACAAACCAATTACATGCCTTCCGACAACATGCAAACTTTTATCATCTATTTTAACAAAACACACATATGTCTTCTTGCTTGAACAAAATGGGTGCAAAGGAGGCTGTTACGGATGTAAAGACCAATTACTTATTAACAGAATGATCCTGGAAAACTGCTACAATGCAAAGAATAATCATGGTACTGCCTGGATAGATTAACGTGAGACATTCGATAGTGTAGCACATGCATGCATCTTAAAGACTTTAAATATGTGGAAGGTATTACCCGTCATCATCAATTTCATCAAGCAATGTATGTTGATATGGAAAACAACCCTTTACCTCAATCATATAGATGGAACCTATAAGTCTGGTGAAATAAACATCAAAAGAGGTATACTCCAAGGTGACACTTTGTCTACCTTACTATTTTGCATATCATTAATAGCATTAACCAGTCAACATAACAAGATAGAATATGGTTATAAAATAACTCAAAAGATAAAAACCCATCTATTTTACATGGATGACTTAAAGTTGTATGCTAAGAATGATAATGAGTTGGAAGGTCTTCTGCAAACTGTAAAATGCTTCAGTGAAGACATTGGAATAAAATTCAATTTGAATAAATGTGCTAACGCTACAGATTTACGAGGCTCGCTACAACAAACATCCCCAATTAGCTTAGACTCTGCTGTAACAATAAAAGATTTAGAGCCAGAAGAAGCTTATAAATACCTAGGTGTATATGAGAGTGAAAAAAATTCACCATTAAAAAAAAATGAAAGAAATAGTGCGTAAAGACTATAGAAGGCTACGACTGATATTAAAAACTGAATTGAATTCTCAGAACAATCCCAGTTATCCAATACATTTTCAACATCTTGAACTGGACTCTAAACGACATCAGACGAAAGGATTCCAAAATAAGAAATATCTTTCTAAGCATAAGATGTGGAATTTGAAAACAAGAATCGTGCCAGTGATAGTAGATGCACTTAGAATTATAAAAAATGGAACAAAACAACACATTGAGCGAATCCTTGGAACCTCAGCTTAAGAGATATACAAAAGAATATTTTGTTAAATACAGCCCACATACTAAGTAGAACTTTGTCCATGTAACGCTAGGGATACTAGGAGAGATAGAGAAAACATGAAATTGAGCCATAACAACACACCACGCCCTGCCTTAGGTTTTTCCACAGACTTGGTAGATAGTGCGACCATAGCAAAAATGGAAATATAATGAAAAATTAATAAATAATAATAATAATAATAATAATAAAGTGAAATTAATAACTGAAAAGAGTTCTCAGAAACGAATTATAGCAATTGATAACTTTTAATTCCCATTGGTTCAATATAGTCTCAACATCTTGCATTGCACTCTCATATGATTCTTATATAACAAAACTCCTTTCTAAGCATAGAATGCATGATCCACAGGTTGATGCAGATCGTCTATGCCTACCCAGTTAAAAGAAGTCTTATTTAGATAGAATTGTCATACAAGACAAAAGTATATATTCCTTCATGATGTAAACGAGATTAACATCAGTAGAAAACTTTTGGTTTTCTGTAGAAAACAAAAAGAGTACGCAAGAAACAAATCTTATAAAAATATGAAAAAGAAAGCCAAGGATAACGCTCTTGAACATATGAAGCAACGTTGCCAAGACCAACTTCTGCATGACCAATATCCAAAACCAGCTATTAAAACCGACAGTTATAAAGGCAACACTCATTAATAGTTACGATTATCTGGATTAAAGGGCGAAAGTGAAGGTTACTGCTTGCAGCGCATCACCAGAGATATTCACTAGAAACATTCAGGCAAATAATGTGGATCCAGAAAGCAGTTTCTGTCATTCCATATATATAGAATCCATAGACGATCTAATCTCAGGATGATCTGTACATGTATTAAATGAATATAAAAATCGTCACAATAGTGTTGGGTAATATTTACATTTGATAATGGGCAAACACATTAGAAATGATTTTAACAAACCCTGGTATGGACATTACCCAGCAGCGGTCACAGAAAAAAAAGAAATCTTAAGTTTTCGAGATTACGCCTTCTACACAGAAAAATTGAATAAAATACGCAGTGTAAAAGTCTTGAAAACCGAAAAGAAAAAAAAACAAACTTGAATACTAATTGATATGGTTGCCCAGCGAAAAGGAATATAACAACAAAAATAAAAAATAAAAACTATCGAAATTACCTGGTAATTGAAATAAAAAAAATGTAGAAATTGAAAACAAAAATAATATGATTGTGCGTTTGAAATGATGAAAATAGAACTAAACATTACATTGAAAAAATCGTTGGAAATCTCATCTTAAAAGAAACACAAATTATTGTCTTTATAAGTTCATCTTACAGACTATGAGCGTCTTTGTCCATGTAGCACTACTGATATTATTGGAGGTAGTAAATCAAATAATGAAATGTTGTCATAATAATATACCATTACCAGCATTAGGTCTTTCTGCAAAGATGATAGATAGTGCTACCACAGCAGAAATATCAATAATAATAATAATAATAATAATAATAATATACTGGATATACTCTGCATGGCCAATATCCAGTACGTGCCAATAAATCCAATGTTGACAAAGTTAATACTCATCGATGGTTACGTGCATCTGGATTAAAGTCTGAAACTGAAGGATTTATACTTGCAGCACAAGACCAAAGTCTTTTCACGAGAAACTTTCAGGCAAATATTATGCATAATAATATGGATCCAAAATGCAGGTTTTGTGATAAACACCAAGAAACAATAGACCACCTAATCTCAGGCTGTTCTGTGGATGCCTCAAACGAATATAAAAATCGCCACGATAGAGTTGGGCAATATTTACATTGGACAATGTGCAAACATTATGGAAAAGCTGTAAACAAACACTGGTATGAACATCATCCAGCACCAGTTACAGAAATAGAAGATGTAACCATTCTATGGAATTACACCATCTACACAGACAGAAAAATTGAAGCAAACAGGCCAGACATTATTGTTAAAAACCAGAAGGAGAAAACTTGTCTATTAATTGATATGGCTTGTCCAGCGGATTGTAACATAGCAATCAAGGAATTTGAAAAACTGTCAAAATATAAAGACCTGGAAATTGAAATAGAAAAAATGTGGAAATTGAAAGCAAGAGTTGTGCCAGTGATAGTAGGTGCACTTGGAATGATAAAAAATGGAACAAAACAACACATTGAAAGAATCCCTGGAAACCCCAGCTTAAGAGATATACAAAAAATTGTCTTATTAAGTACAGCCCACACACTAAGGAAAACTTTATCTATGTAATGCTGAGGATGATAGGGAAGATAGAAAAACATGAAATGGAGCCATAATAACACGCCACTACCTGCCTTAGGTCTCCCCGCAGACTTGGTTGGTAGTGAGACCAAAGCAGAAATCGAAATATGATGAAAAATGACATCATAATAATAATAATAATAATAATAATAATAATAATAATAAGAAGAAGAAGAAGAAGAAGAAGAACAGGTACAAGAAAAAGAAGAATGTAAAAACATTTAATGTACCAAATGCATGCTGTCCTGGGTATGACGGTAAACTGCATCCGGCAGCAAGACCTCTGATTTAGAGCATGTGAGACACATGAAACCACCTCTTAATTGCTGTTGTTCCCAGGTCAACCCTGACCCGCAGTGGTAACACTTGTTAGGGTATCAGATATGGGCAAATAGTTAACCTTCAAACTGGGGTCACAACAGTATGAAACTATTAAAATAGATTTTTAATAGAAATATCTACATAAAAATAGATTTTTGTAGACATATATACATTTCTGAAGGAAAAATAATTATTATCTTATACATTTAAAAAAAAAATTACCAATACATTTTTGAAGTAAAAAAATGACCAGCAATACATTTTTGAATACAAAACTAAAAGTCGTCTTGAGAATTTTAAAATAAAATAATTTAACATTTTTCTTCAAAGTTTGACTAAATCATTCTTCTCACTATGACTAAACATTAAAAAAGAACTTTCAAATCCGACCTTTTTTAGCATTAAATAACCCACAGAGGTGTTGATATACCGTTAAACAAAAGTGAAACCAAATGCATGCAGAAATGATCCCAAGATAAGACTTTCAAGGTCAATAGCGTACCCATCAGTTGTTATGGGGAAACACACCTATTCCTCAGATAATGGACTCTCCCTCCTATATTAATGTTATGGGGAAACACACCTATTCCTCAGATAATGGACTCTCCCTCCTATATTAATGTTATGGGTAAACACACCTATTCATCAGATAATGGACTCTCCCTCCTATATTAATGTTATGGGGAAACACACCTATTCATCAGATAATGGACTCTCCCTCCTATATTAATGTTATGGGGAAACGCACCTATTCCTCAGATAATGGACTCTCCCTCCTATATTAATGTTATGGGGAAACACACCTATTCCTCAGATAATGGACTCTCCCTCCTATATTAATGTTATGGGGAAAAACGCCTATTCCTCAGATAATGGACTCTCCCTCCTATATTAATGTTATGGGGAAAAACGCCTATTCCTCAGATAATGGACTCTCCCTCCTATATTAACAAGAGTTAACAGGAAGGTAACGGAGGAAGTTCTTGAGAACTTCTTGGAGAGTTCATAGGAGTTTTTTAGAGTTCATTGGAGTTCAGTAGAACTATTAGACAGCGGATATTAGTCGGCAGTTATCCGAATACTAAGGAGTCAGCTTTCAGTGGAAGATTACCAAGTTCCTAACTTTTAGGGTGCGTTAAGAAAACTACTCCACAACAACAGTACAGGGTTATAAGCTGAAACCCAAGGTTTTATTCTTGATTCACAGGACTAATGCTTGTTAACAAGAAATTACCAATCATACATAATAAAAAAAATGTGTTAATCGGAAACACAAATCTTTTAATAAATATCCAGAACCAATTGTGTTAGCAAACTCTGAGTATAGAACTCGGAATGATATGCAAATTTTTACGAGCGGAAGTTGAAAGAAACTGGCATGAAAATTAACCCCTAGGGCCATTCGTATCATATTTGATAGAGTATTTTCCTATAAGGAAACATTTGGTATTTCCCTATAAGGAAACATTTGGTATTCATTGACTGAGCAGTCAGTACTGCTTTCATTTGAAATTTATAAAATATTTCTCTTAAAAAAATTTTTCAGGAAAATATTTCTTTCAAGGCTTGTTTTCATACTGTATCAAATATGATACGAATGGCCCTAGAGGGTTAATCAGACCCGGTTATAGATAGGACCTGTAACAATTTACAATACCCACAATAGAATTCATAATTCAAAAGGGATCTTAAACTGGGTGAAGAAGTGCAAATAAACCATAATACATCGGCAAAGAACCTAAAAAAGAAGCAAAAGATAAAGCAAAGGCTACGTACCAAAAGCAGAAACGATGGCAAGGGAACCCTATTCATGGTCAATACTCTGCCTGAACCAAATAATCTGATGTAGACAACCTTTGTACCCGTAGCGCAGGGTCAAAAGCTGAAAACGAACGTTTTATTCTGGCTGCACAGGACTAATGCTTGCTGATCAGTAATTTTCAAGCACAGATACAGAAAATTGTTTTGAACTCAAATGAAGATTCCTGTGATATCAAGAAAGAACGACCTATATTCTATCAGGCTACATGGTATTTATAAACAACAACTTCGCCCTCAGAAACAAAAAGAACTCTATACGTAAAGCCACAGGTTTATTCTCCTGAAGAGAGTCAATTTTAGACTCGTAACACGGGTAGCGTCACAAATATCATTATGGACACTTAAAGTATCATAACATGTATAATAAAAATAACGATAAATATACACTGTAACCAAAACGTTCAAGACCTCTCACACTTTTTATTCTATACCAATTTTTCTCGTTGGAACAACCCTCTTTCTTTTTCTAACACACACACACACACACACACACACACACACACACACACACACACATATATATATATATATATATATATATACTAGAATCATAGCCCGGCGTTGCCCGTGCAACTCAGAACATATTGTAATTAGATAATTAATGCAGCGTGTTGCGATTTCCGAGGGCTTGTAGTCACTTTAAAACTCAGTTATATAAAAAAATAATTATATAAAAAATTGTTGTTGAAAAATTGTTGAAAAATTTCTTTAAAAAATCTATTTTTTTTATTTGCGTAAACGTGAGTTGATGTTTTGTGTGACATTGTAAACAACATTGTGTTTATATTTGTTTCAAAATTACGGGGGAAAATATTTATTTTCTGAAGTATGAGATATTAAATCTGAAAAAAAGACTTAAATAATTAAATTGTTTTAAAATTACAGGTGAAATATTTACATTTTTGTTGACAAAATGGATTTTAGAAAATTTCAAAGAATATTTAAAAATGTAGACATTTAATTTTAGAGAAAAAACTTAGATTAATGCTACACGAATTACAGACAGTTGATATCCTGCATGAAATATTTAGCGAAAAAAAGCTTTGTTTTCTATTTTTTTTTTCTGATGTATTAAATATTAAATCTAAAAAAAACTTAAATAATTAAAATAAACATTTGCATATTTTTTTAAATATTTTGTTTTTGTTTCAGAAAACAATTTTTTAAAAACTATTTCTTTTGTTTCAAAATTACGGGGTAATATATTCACATTTTTTTGTTGCCCAATTGAATTTTTAAAACGTCGAAATAAAAATAAAATATAAAAGCTTTTTTTTTTTTAGTCGCGTTTGACAAGTGTGATTTGATTTCTGTGGCATAATCTAGCAAACATGTTAGATCTTAGATGTTTTACGGAGCAAATGTAAACAATCCGCCCCATTGGCCAAAAATTGCGAAAGGAAAAATTGCTGAACTTAACCTCAAAAGGTATGTGCCGACTTCCCTATAGATATGTGTCTCTAGAAAGTTTGAATGGCGTAGCTTAAAAAATGTAGGCATGCGTAGGGAACAGTCACACACAGACTCACAGATTGCCTTTTATATATATATATATATATATATATATATATATATATATAGACATTTGTATTTTCTTATATCAATTAAAACATTTCGTTTAAGATTTTTCTTCATTTTATCTTCGCTTTAAATAAGATTTAATTGTATTTTGTTAATTATCAAAAGAGACGATCGATGCTTCAACAAACTTTTATGATTAAGATTAAAGACATATAACTGCTAAAATATGTGTGAATTAATCAACATAAAATTGTCTTTTATGGTGAGTTTGTTTAACACTATTTAGAAATACGTCTAGAATTTACAAATGAATATTTGTGTTTTTACGAATTTCAAGATTTTGTAATGATTTTTGTCATTAGAGTTTCTTGCATTACAAATGCCTACAAAAAAACTGTTGCCATTGCTATCTAAACATTTACATTTAGTGAAATGCAGCGAAAAATATTTCAAATTTAAGACAGGTAAATTTTCTTTTTCATCAACCTCTATTCAAATTTATTTCTTCTGCCAGCCATAATGCGAGAAAATGCAGTTTATTTTACATCGAACTTTGTAAAGAATCTCAAGTCAACAAAAATTAAACATATGAATTTAATTTGTAACTTGACATTTGAAGAGTTAAATATAAATAACGAACACAAATCTATTTGCGATCTTTCGAGCATTTTTAATGTTTGATGGTCACAACAAAAGTCAATTTTACGTTTTAGCGTATGGCCTTTCGCTAATGATTGAAGGAAATTCCTATATGATTTTGAAATGTTTTTTTCTGTGCGACGTTTCCCTTCAAGTTGACGATAATAGCTTTTCACAATAATTCTCTTTGTACCATTCTTCATTCTTCATTCTTCATTCTTCATTCTTCATTCTCGCTGAGTGAGGGAATTGATGCCGCCTCAAAATGAGAAATCAGCATTTGAATTCCAGTCGAGTTCTGTTACATACATTTATGCGCAACTATTTTTATCAAAGGTATGAATGTATCTCCCTAAACTGTGGGTTAAATAGTAGTACATATCTATGGACAAATATTTATTATTATACATCCCCAAGATATGTTTCGCCATTAACCCGAGAACACTAACCATGGGTATATAGTACCCAGCGCAAATGAAATCATTTTACTTACAATTTAATTAAAGTTTAAGTACCTGATTTTCTCACCTAAACAATATGTTTTTCAGTTCCTATTAATGTTTACTCAAATTACAGATTTTGATGTGCCTGCATGTAAAATATTTCAAATAAAGATTAATATTTAATATTTTTTGGATATTTTCAAAATCAGGTATGATATAACCATGGTTAGTAGTGGTGTAACTTTAATTGATGGTTAGTGTTGTTATATATCATTGTACGACGACAAACAACGAGAACACGCATATATAAAAATATAAGATTATATTTCTATTCCTGACGACGAGCCTGTGTGGAACAGAGAATGGAAGAGTGAGAGCGCACATAGAATGAGTCGACGGGAGTGTAAGTCTTGCCTGTGGTGTCTCTCTGCTTCCACTGGCCGTTCTCTGCTGGCGAATCTGTGTGTCGATTTCTTTTTATAGTCTTCTAGAACCGGGACTTTTCCTTCCGGTTTTGTTTCGCCTACGCAACGCCCACGTAATTCCAAGAGACACCTGTTTTGTTTACTTCCGTACTCATTTCCGCCGCTGTCGGAAATAAGGTCAAACGAGCCCGACTCATAACCCTGCGACATCCGCTCCAGACGCCGACAGGATGTATTTCTCAAACACCTGTCTTGTTCGCTGACCCCTTCATCGACGGGAAATATCATCGATTGCATCAACCTTCTTCGGGTGGGGGCTAGATTGCTATATTACAGTGTTCCAGGTTTAAGTAACAGACAAATGAAAGATAAAACTGCCCTCGTTCTTCTCATAAATCTTCTATAGAGCTAAATCTCTGTTAACTCATATCTCCTCTGCATCTTTGAAAAAATTGTACAGTATTCCTTTACATTTGGAAGGAATTATATTGCATTATATTTTTCTTGTCCCTTTTTAAATTTTCGCAATATAATATTCCTGATTTTTCGGTCTTTAGCTTCTGGTAAGGTTACGATTAACCGTATTTCAACCTACTTTCAGAATTAAAGAGTAATTTCTTTAAATTGTTTAGAAACATATCGGCTATTTAAATTTCTTTCATTATTTTGATATCTGCGATTCGTATATTTTATCATGTTCTCCTCTTATAAATTATGAATATAAAAATTGTCAGGATAAATTCAAACGATATTTACATTGGACAATGTGGAAGAACTATGGAAAATATATGAACAAACATTGGTATGAACATCACCCAGCACCAGTTACAGAAATAGAAGATGTCACCATTCTATGGGATTACACCATCTACACAGACAGACAAATTGAAGCAAATAGGCTGGAAATCATTGTTAAAAACCAGAAGGAAAAACTTTGTCTATTAATTAATATGGCTTTTCCAGCGGATTGTAACATAGCAACCAAGGAATTCGAAAAAATATCAAAATATAACGACCTGGAAATTGAAATAGAAAAAAATGTGAAAATGGAAAACAAGAGTTGTGCCAGTGATATTAGGTGCACTTGGAATGATAAAAAATGGAAAGAATCCCTGGAATCCCCAGCTTCTTAGATTTACAAAAAATTGTCTTGTTAAGTACAGCCCACACACTAAGGAGAACTTTGTCTATGTAACGCTAGGGATGTTAGGAGAGATATGAAAAAACATGAAATAGAGCCATAACGACACAGCACAACTTGCCTTAGGTCTTGCCGCTGACTTGGTAGGTAGTGCGACCAAAGAAGAAATAAAATATGATGAAATATGACAAGATAATGATAACTGATCTGGCTTGTTCAGCGGATTGTAACATAGCAACTAAGGAATTCAAAAAACTATCAAAATATAAAGACCTAGAAATTGAAATAGAAAAAATGTGGAAACTGAAAACAAGGATCGTACTACTGATAGTAGATGCACTTGCAATGATTAAAAAATAGAACAAAAAATGATTGAAAGAATCCCTGAAAACCCCAGCCCTGCCTTTTGTCTTCCTGCAGACTTGGTAGGTAGTGCGACCAAAGCAGAAATCGAATTATGATAAAAATGCCATAATAATAATAATAATAATAATAATAATAATAATAATAATAATTGTTCTTTCTAAATGGGGGGTCGGAAGAGATAACCACCAACAGATCACTGAAGGGCCGAAATCTATCGACGAGAGAAATGATTTTGCTCATTAACGAATGGCTATTGCATTGGAGTCCACTTTTAGGATGCGTAATCTTCATCTAATCGGCTCGGAACGAGAAACCGGGAAGCCGAGTTCGAATTCCAGTTGAATCCATTGTATTCACTTACGCCCAAATATCCTTGGGAAAGGTATTAATCCCTCTCTTCCCTCCAGTTATGGGTTAAATAGCAGGACAGATTGGGTTCTATAGCCTTGGTTGGCAACCAGTCTACCGCAGAAAGCAATGGCAACCAACTGCGAGATAATCTTCTGCCCAGTCAGTCAGTCATGTCTCTTTCGAGACATGATCGCCCAAGCGTGTATCACGTATGGCACTTAACTGTCTGAATCTTCATCGAGCTTCTTAATATTTTCACCAAGGGAAAATATGTCACCTGCAGCGTGGGTGTTATTCTTCTGGGGAAGACATAGCCCAATGATCTACTGTTCTTGTACAATGAACCCATGGTGGAGATGTGATTCCGATTTAAACATTGGTAACATGATACATACCTTATCACGAAAAATAACTTGAGAGTAGATTCTCATTGGTGGCCAACCTGGTTCTTGCGATGTTCAGGGTGATTATTAACTTTCCGGACAGAATTTGTATTAAACAATCGACAGAGATAGGAAAAATATTGCCTTTTATTTAAGAAATGTCGATGAATGTGTAACGTCTTATGAACTGCCGAAGAACACGAAACAAGATTTAAAATAACTTAAGAGCATCCATTCAACATGATAATAAGAATGACATGATACCAGAATGACAGGCAACCAAATATTTTATACAGAAAAAAATATAGCCACTTTACACGAAATCAATAAAGAAATTAAGAATATATCTTGAGAGAGAAATGCGTCAGAAAAAGTTTAGCTTTGATAATTTTTAGATTAATATTTCTTAATATCCGTTGCATAAAAAATAAAATTTCTTTTTTTAAACAGGTTTTCAAATATTTCATAAATGCATCCATCATTTGATCAGAAATTCTTTATTCTCGAAAATGTCTTGGATTTTTAAAAATTTTTTTTAATCTCAGTCAACTATTTCTGGGAAGCGACTTCTGCATTGCAAGCATATTTTCTCGTTCTATTTCATTTCAAAATCACAACGGTCAGATAAGCATCCTCTTGGGAGTTGGGTCTGCTATACAGCCGTTTTAGAGATGATGATTCTTGAGTTCATGAATTGATTATTTTTTAAGTCAATTTAAAAAAATTGAGTACAAAGGGAACGAAAGGAGGGATTCGTTTCAATGTGTGTGGCGCGGCGGGTGTTAACCTTGAAAGTCTGAACTGATGTAATGAAAGAATATAGTTTGTCTCAACACTTAAACTAGAAAGATTGATAGAGCAGACTTGTTTCATATATGTGAAAGGAATGTTAGGGTGGAAAATTGTTTGTCACCCAAAAGGACGCGATGAAGCTTCTGAACACTGTCGAGAGTAGAAAGTGAAGAATAGGCGGCTCTTACAGTATTTACATTATTCGGACTATTGTCCTCATAATTGTAGTCATTTGCACGACGTTTCGGCCGTTGAGCGTTCCGGCTTTCTTCAGGTGCTACGAACTTCCAGCCGAATATGATATTTATCGTTATATTTTAATAAAGGGCTCGGTTCGAACTTCATAGCACCTAAAGAAAGCAGGAGTGTACAGAGGAAGAAGTGTCGTACAAATGGCAACAAAGATGAGGACAATAGTCCGAATAATGTAAATACTGTAAATACTACCTCATCTCTGAAATATAGACAAATAGAATGATCTATTATTAAACGTCGTACAAATGGCAACAAAGATGAGGACAATAGTCCGAATAATGTAAATACTGTAAATACTACCTCATCTCAGAAATATAGACAAATAGAATGATCTAGTATTAAACGTCGTACAAATGGCAACAAAGATGAGGACAATAGTCCGAATAATGTAAATACTGTAAATACTACATCATCTCAGAAATATAGACAAATAGAATGATCTAGTATTAAAAGTCGTACAATTGGCAAGCAAGATGAGGACAATAGTCCAAATAATGTAAATACTGTAAATACTACCTCATCTCGGGAAATATAGACAAATAGAATGATCTATTATTAAGCGTCGTACAAATGGCAACAAAGATGAGGACAATTTTCCGAATAATGTAAATACTGTAAATACTACCTCATCTCGGGAAATATAGACAAATAGAATGATCTATTATTAAACGTCGTACAAATGGCAACAAAGATGAGAACAATCCTCCGAATAATGTAAATACTGTAAATACTACCTCATCTCGGGAAATATAGACAAATAGAATGATCTATTATTAAACGTCGTACAAATGGTAACAAAATGAGGAAAACAGTCCGAATAATGTAAATACTATATATACTACCTCATCTCTGAAATACAGACAAATAGAATGGTCGATTATTAAACATCGTAGAAATGGCAAAAAAAGTTGAGGACAATAGTCAGAATGATGTAAATACTGTAAATACTACCTCATCTCAGAAATATATACAAACAGAATGATCTATTATCAAACATCATACAAATGGCAACAAAAATGTGGTCAATAGTCCGAATAATGTAAATACAGTAAATACTACCTCATCTCATAAATATAGACAAATAGAATGATCTATAATTAAACGACGTACAAATGGCAACAAAATGTGGACAATTGTCCGAATAATGTAAATACTGTAAATACTACCTTATCTCATAAATATAGACAAATGGAATGATCTATAATTAAACGACGTACAAATGGCAACAAAATGTGGACAACCATCCGAATAATGTAAATACTGTAAATACTACCTCATCTCTGAAATATAGACAAATAGAATGATCTATTATTAAACGTCGTCCAAATGGCAACAAAGATGAGGATAAAAGTCCGAATGATGTAAATAGTGTCAATACTACCTCATCTCAGAAATATAGACAAACAGAATCATCTTTTGTTAACATCGTACAAATGGCAACAGAAATGAGGACAATAATCCGAATAATGTAAATACTGCAAATACTACCTCATCTCAGAAATATAGACCAATAGAATGATCTATTATTAAACGTCATACAAATAGCAACAAAGATCAGGAAATACTCCGAATAATGTAAATACTGTAAATACTACCTCATTTGAGAAATATAGACAAATAGAATGATCTATTATTAAGCGTCGTACAAATGGCAAAAAAGGTTAGGACAATAGTCCGAATATTGTAAATACTGTAAATAGTACCTCATCTCAGATATATAAACAAAGATAATAGCCTACTCTTGTCTATACATGGCAGCAGTAGTCGGTTTTTTGTCTGATCTAGTCCATATTCCAATAGTCAATGTAATATTATTGACGAACGCAGAGCATAGGTGATATGATCAAAATTCCCCGTGATCTAATAACCCATTATTTTTCGTCAATGGAAATTCTTTTCTGAAGACATGTAGTCAACAGGAATCCTCAGAACCGAAAATCTTTTCAGAGGATCCTTGCAGAGTAAATCATGGAAGATTTATGAAGCGCAACAATCCTAGGCTAAATTTTGATACTCGCTAAAGACCTGTTACGGTTTCTAGATGTCGTTTGAAGCGTACCTTTATCTACAAGCCTGTCCAGTATTTATGGTCCATTTATGGTTCATCTTTTTTCATTTGCTTGTCTTCTGAAATGTCTTATAAATTCTTTTGGTTGACTTCTCTGACTGCTCCTTACCGCAATTCTCTTATTCTTTTCAGACCAATTTCGTTTTCTCATTCCAGTAACAACCCGACCAAGTTTGGAGGGCGTCTACACACCTGCCGGGATAGTTACCTTCTATATTGGTGTTAGTCGCAATTATTAATATTGTAGCGATTAGAAATAACTACATTTAATAAAAGTAAAGACAGGGTTTAACAATATTTCGACTATATATGTTCATTTCAAGGCACAGTGTTCTGTTTCTATCTATCTATCTATCTATCTATCTATCTATCTATCTATCTATCTCAGTAATTTCATATACATCTATCTCAGTCTTTTCGTATGTATCTATCTATCTATCTATCTATCTATCTATCTATCTATCTCAGTCTTTTCATCTATCTATCTATCTATCTATCTATCTATCTATCTATCTATCTATCTCAGTCTTTTCATATCTATCTATCTATCTATCTATCTATCTATCTCAGTATTTTCATATACATCTATCTATATATCTATCTATCTATCTATCTATCTATCTATCTCAGTATTTTCATATACATCTATCTATCTCAGTCTTTTCGTATCTATCTATCTATCTATCTATCTATCTATCTATCTATCTTAGTCTTTTCATATATATCTATCACAGCCTTTTCATATCTATCTATCTATCTATCTATCTATCTATCTATCTATCTATCTTAGTCTTTTCATATATATCTATCACAGCCTTTTCATATCTATCTATCTATCTATCTATCTATCTATCTATCTATCTATCTATCATGGCAAGGGCCCACCATACCACTTACACAGGAGCATACCTCTCACTTCCGTTAGTGAAAAGTAAACTCTAATTGAACAGCTTATTTCTGCAAACCTGTGCACTGTGGAATCGACTCCCAAGATCATTATAATCTGAACCTGTCCAAGGCTAGGGTTACCCATTGCCTCCCTGCCTATCTGTATAAATTGCTTCCTAACATAACCCTATACCTTAAGTAGCCCCGGGCCTTGTACAGGGTGAACATTTAGTCAGTCATTTAAATAGTCCACGTGATACACACTTGAGTGATAATATCTCTTTCGAGACATGACTGACTGGGCATAATATTTTATTGGAGTAGACTGTTTACCAAACAAGGCTATATATCCCAATCTGTCCTGTTATTCACGCCATAGCTGGAAGGAAAAGTGACATATTAATACCTTTCTCAAGGGTATTTGTGCGTAAGTGAATACAACAAATCAACTGGAATTCGAACCTGGCCCCCGGCCTTCCTGCTGGGGTCCAAAATGACCAAATTAAGACTAGTTTAAGACCAGTTTAGACCAGTATTGAACCTCTCTACTACGGCGGATAGGTAATGTTTTGACCAGTACCTGGGCGTACGCGCTCAGGTTCCCCACAATAAAAAAGACCTTGTGTCATATCTCCCTCAAGTGGGGGAGAAGAGTAAATGAAGACACAAGGCGCATAAAAGATATGAAACAAAAGAAGCCATATTAACCTAAAATATAGAGTCATGTTGTTAAATAATTTAAACATATTAGAATTTCTATATACATGGCATACAATGCGCCAATATAATTCAGAATTATATGAACCTACGGCTGAATATAACCACTTTCTAAAATCGTTGGAGTATCCTAGATGTTATGCGAGGATTTGTCATTGGAGTCCATACTTTGAACAACATATGGTACGTAGAAGGTACAGTGCTGATAGTAGACACAGAAAGGAAACTACAAGACCTCCTACAGAAGGTAGCTGAAGAAAGTAACAAGAAAGGACTACAAATAAACTGCTATAAAACTGAATGCATTGTCATCAGCAAAAAGAGCAACCCAAAATGCCAAATACAGGTGGGGGAGGTTCTAAAATCAAGCAGGTACAAAAAGTTAAATACCTGGGAAGTGTTCTAACAAAAGATGAAAAGTAGGACACAGAGATCCGAAGACGAATTAGAATTGCAAAGGACTTTTTCCAGAAGCTGAGTAGAGTATTATGAGACAGGAAAATTTCACTAGAAACAAAGAAAAAAGTACCGGGTTGATATGTGATGTCAGTTATCCAATATGACAGTGAATGTTGGAAAATATCATCAAAGATGAAGAAAATACTTGAAGCAATTGAAATGTTGTTCTACAGAAGGATGCTGCGCATATCATGGACCGAGCATGTGAGTAATTATGAAGTTTTGGAAAGGATGGAAACGAACAGGAAATTTATACTGAGCATCAGGAAGGGACAGCTAAAGTTCCTGGGACATGCAACGAAGAAGGAGGGCTTAGAGTACATGATACTAACAGGCCTGATAGAGAGAAAAAGAGACGGGGAAAGCAGCGGTTAACATAATTGAAGGGCCTGATCAAGTGGGTGGTGGAACGAGGGTTGCGTGGGGTAACAGGATAAAGCGTGCTAAGAGCCACCAGGGATAGGGAGACGTGGAAAGCCATGATCGCTTACGTTCTGAAAAGACAAGGAACAAGAAGAAGAAGAAAAAGAGGAAGAAGGTTAAAATGGGTTAGAAGTGATATATGAAGGATGAAAGTGTCAGCTAAGATTATTCGTTTTTAAACGCCATCTGTTTGCGTCTCAGCATTACAAAGTTATGTTCTAGATAACACTTAAGGTTATCCAAGAAAAGCAGCAATTTGTGTATCACATGAAATGCGAAGACAAAACAATAACATAATAAAAATACTAACGTTCCACACTAGATTAAACAAAAGGTTAGGAAGGAAACTCCTGTCAATACTGAAAAGAACAACAACAGCTACTGGTCTCGAGAAAATTATTTTGAGGAAAAGTTTTTTTAATAGATATATTTTATAAATTTTAAATGAAAGCCTCACTGGATAGTCCCTAAAAGAATGCAGAATATTTCCCTATGAAGAAACGCTTAAAATTGCTATTACTATGCATCACGTTTGCCTCCTGTAAAAGACTGTAAATGGCAGTTGGAGAATTTCTCTGCTTAGAACGATAGAGATACTAGCAGTATAGACCGGCTTTGCCCTTCTGTAAGGAAAGCTTTAAAATTAATCCATGGTCCTAGAACTCAAACTCTTTGGACGATGGCACGAAAGACTAAAAAGCAATAGTTGTTTCCAGTTAAAGCGAAATCGTAGACTGAAAGAAAAATGAATGGATGTAAGACAAATTTTCATTTCCTGGTATCGATATCAAATAAGTTGTTTTTGTCGTAAACTGAATTTTGAAGGCTAAATAAGTAAATGGTATCATGGCTGAGACTAAGAACTACAATTATACCTACTTAGAGCCAAACCCGAAGCAAAAACTAAAATAAAACGGCTAAAAAAAAATACAGACATACAGGCAGATAAACAGACACACACCCAAACATCTTGCCTTATATATATATATATATATATATATATATATATATTATCGATTTTCTGCACTATTGTACGAACTGCAACCTTGAAACTTCTGAATATCGTTTCTTATGTCTTTGTCTATGAGTGTATCAAATTTGATTAAAATCGGACCACTCCTTCTATAACCCCATTTTTTTCGATTATCGATTTTTGATATTTATCGGGGGTACCTCAACACACAACCTAGCTGAGAACACTCACAGACGCTTATAGTACAACTGTGTAAATTTTCAAGAAAATTGGTTCAGCTGTTTCGGAGTCTATAGGTAACGGACACACACACTGACACACACACATACACACACACTGAGACAAAATTCCATTTATAAATAAGTTTAGATATGGTAGGTTAGCATTTTAATGATCTTCCATTTTTTCTCGCATGTCCAGTGAGGTAGACTCCATTCAGTGTTGAATTTAAATGTAAGTCGTAATTTGTTTGAATTTGTCAATGAATATATTTACTTTTCTTTGCTCAGTTGAACGTTCTCATTAGTTGGTTTACCTTTTTTAACTTGTCAGAAATTTTTGTTGCAGGTAGTTTGGACCTTATGCTAACAACCGTCATTGATTATATATACCAGGCTCTCGACAAGAATGGCGAAGCTCGAACTGTTGTCCTGAATATTTCCAAAGCGTTTGACAGAGTTTCGCATGCTGGCTTTCTGCATAATGTTCTTGTTCATTAGAATTAATGTTGACAATAACTGTAAATATCTCATTTTTAGTTCGCCACCAGAATGAAGAATTTGGTTTATGCACAAAAGAAATATTTCTAAATATTCCTGAAGTTGCATCGTTATAGTAAACAATAACGATTTTAGAAGTACGTTAAGTACCGACCTCAAACAATTTTTTTACAATTCATTAATCATATCTATATTGTATAATTTCAAAGATTTATTTTACATGTATTTCTTAATCTAATTTAAGCCCACCTAAAGCAGAAGGTCGACATATCCTACTTTGTAAAGAACATCAAGTTTTTTCTCTTCGTGACGCACGTGAATAGAATTTATTTTTGGAATTATTAAACTGAAACGTTACTGAGCATGTTATGCTGATGAGAAAATTTTAAAGTCAAAGAAAATATCTTTTATAAAAGCATGTTAGCTTGTGGGAAAGGAAAATCTATCTGCAACTTGTCCTTACAACGCCATAACTTCTGATGAACTGAGCCAGTAAAAATAGATAAATCACCGAAAGCCGAGAGAGACGAACAGAGTTTTTAAAACCGGAACTCAATAGTAAAGTTTGTTAAAAAGAAAACCACAGCGTATACAGAAATATTTAAACTCAGTGAAATATATTTATTGGAGGTGGAATTTTTGTATTTGCGATTGCCGAAATAGACTCATTTCACCTGCCAATCCCCTAGACGACATACCATTCCTTTTTGAACTCATGTGGCTGTAAATGTTGGACAGTCCCTTCGCGGCTGAAGAAGAAACTTCTGCCGACAAAGATGGGGTTCAACTGAGGAGTGCTGAGAGCAATTTGGACGTAGTTTGCGTGTGACGAGAAAGTTTCTACAAACTAACTGCTGCTAACATTTACAGATATTGGAAATTCTTACGACACATAATGAATAAATAAGGGTTAGGACTCATAATACCCATAGGTTAAACGTCAAGTACTACTTTGACCAGTATTTGACCTAGAGTTCAGGGGTGTAGCAGTAAACATTGGCTCGGAACGAGAAATTGGACAGCCGATTTCGAATTCCGGTTGAAGTCATTTTACTTACGCACAAATACCCTTGGGAAAGATCTTAACCCATCTCTTCCCTCTAGCTATGGTACAGATTTGATTCTCTGGCCTTTGTTAGCGACCAATCTACCACAGAAAACATTGGTAAGCTACTGCGGGAAAATTTTCTGCCCAGTCAGCTATGTTTTTTTCAAGAATTGTCTACCTAAGTTTATGTCACATATTGCACTTACGGCATATCACGTTGAATACAACGGTTCTCGTTTGATGACCGAAATTAAGCAACGTTCAGCCTGGTCACTACTTAGATGGATGACCACTTGGGAATACCAGGCGCTGAAAGCGTTCAGTGACGGATGTGCGTTGTGGTGCAGTGGATATCGGCTTGGAAAGAGAAATCGGTGAGCCGTGTTCGAATTCCAGTTGAGTACCCTACATTCACTTCAGCACAGGTACCCTTGGGGAAGGTATTAATCCGTCACTTCCCTCCAGTTATGGGTTAAATAATAAATAATATAGAGGCAACCTATCTCGTGTTGGTTTCACAATAAAAACATATTTGGTAGCCCTGGCGAAGCATCAAGTATTCAGCTATTTGACAAGATTAAGAATTTTGCTGCAAACTGCGCCGGGTTCCCAATGGACATGGAATACTAGAGGGGTGTAGTGAGTTCGATCTCGACCAAAGGCCACATGACGACGACGATTGCACTTAACTGACTGAATGTCAACGTAGAATAACAAAACCACGAAACTGTGGAGAACCATGTACGCCCATATCATAAATAGATTGCGCATATGAAAGAATAATATATCTGCGGTTAACCTTGCAAATTATCACACAGAGTAGGGTATATACAATTCACGAGACATTTCTTGTCCCAGTTAACAACTTGTTGGAGACATTTTTTATAGCAGCTGACAGTTTTATTGCGTTGGAATTACTTGCAAGAAATGTGTAAACAAATTGTATTATCAAACAAAATTGGGACAATTACGATATTTGGAAGGTTGATGATGATGAAGATGATGATGATAGGAAACACGTAATGTTCAAGGATATAGACATGAGGGATTTTTGCATTATTGTGGCCGTTCAACACTACACGATTTGTTTTTAAATATTCGGCAAAAGATTTCATAGTTGTTGAGCTTGTGAAAAGTATCACCATGAAAAAATCTTTGAGATGTCTGGCAAACTTTTGGAGAGTGAGAGCCAAAACGTTAAGAATCATGGAGGAGGGCCAAAAAGCTATGGCTCCAGTGTCATATGTGAATAAATTTTCTATATGTTTGAAGAAAGCAAGGATTCAATACAATTTAATATTTGACGGGAATTTTGTTAAAAAAATATTACATCTTAAAAATGATGTGTTTCATAAATCAGTATTGAAAAAGAATTCCATTAAAATCGGTTGAAAACACTATTTTATATTCATTTAAAAGTGCCTGCTCATGAAACCAATTTCACAGAAAAACTGAAAGTGAGGCCGTACGCTAATTTTGGCGATCCCTACAAAAAAAAAGTAAAGCACATTCTCCAGATAAAATTATATATATATTTTTAATTTCGAGGGAATATTTTCAGACTATTAACGGTATTTATCCACCTTCCCAATTAAGGCAAGTTGTGATACAAGGTCTTTTTAATGTGGGTCTTCCGGGCCATATAGCTCTGCCAAAAATATCTGTCTATTTTTTCCCAGTCGTGATTCTACCCTTCGGCAGAACCACGACTGTGTTAGTGATCTCTGCTCGAAAGATATTCAGACTATCAACTGTCACTTTGGTTTGGTTTACCGGTATTTATATCGTGTTCTGAGTAAGGTAGCGGGTCGGACAAGATTCACAAGAGCTGGATGTAGCCCGCGGGCCGGGGGTTGCCGACCGCTGGTCGACAGTAAAGGCTGAACCCTTGCCTTTCTCAACAAAAGCGCGATAAACAAACTCTGTAAATATATATATATATATATATATATATATATATATATATATATATATTTCGAACATCGGCGGTTGAAAAAGAGAATCGAAACTGTTATCTGAAAGAATGCGATGTGTAGTGTGATGTGTAATCAATTCAAGTTAATTAGATCCTATAAGAAATTTGCAAAATTTGACTGTTTTTTTTAAGTAGAATATATTGATTTTACTGGTTGATAAAGTGTTTAAATTCACATCTTTTGTAAAAAAAAAAAAAAAAAAAAAAAAAAAAACACCAAAAATTCACTACAGTACCGCCAGGCGGAGACTATTCAACCTTACGTCACATGCTACCTCATGTTGATTGGTTTGTTTTTATGACAAATCAACACCTCGGCGGGTCATTTATTGCCAACTAAACTTTATTAATTTATTTCTTGTATTAACTTTTTCTTTTCAACAATTTATTGTTGTTTATATAAGTTTTTATGTCTAGTAATATATTTTCTTTTCAAATATCAAGATTCAGTGGGGTTTGTTTTTAAGGGCAGGGTCCCCAAGTCCTACCCTTGTTATTTAACCAATTACTGGAGGGAAAGGACGAATTAATAACTTCCCCAAGGGTACCAGTGCTTAAGTAAACGCAGGGTATTCAACTGGAATTCGAACTTGACTCACCGATTTCTCTTTCCGAGCCGATATCGACTGCACCACAACGCACATCCGCCACTATACGCTTACAGCACCATGCATTCCCAAGCGGTCACCCATCTAAGAGAACCGGTGTATTCAACGTGATAGGCCGTAAGCCGCTGCCTCATTTATTATTAGGCCTATTAAAGGATAGATTTATTGTGATTTTATAAGCGTAGTTAACATGTGACACAATGCACAAAACCATGTGGCAACCAGTGAGGATCAAAATCGCTACTTCAGTTGCTGATCCAGTGAGCAAAGCTTGCTAAAACATACACCACGTCGAGTTGCTCTAATGATTTTCTAAGCGTAGCTTAGATGTAGCATAACCGAAAGTATGGGGCACCCAGTGAGGAACGAACACAATACTCAGTGGTTATTGTGCTAGCGAGAATATCTTGTAAATTATTACGCCCCACCGAGGTGAATAATCATATCGCCCTAAGCAAGGCATTTTACTGCCACTGTTTTGCAGGGGGTTACATAGGAGGAAAGTTATGAGAAAGAGTGACAATTTATAGAGAGTGTCTAGAAGTGGGTAAAAGAAGGATGATCATAAAGTGAGGGATCACTGTATATATTAATTGTAATGTAGAATTGATCACCCACTTTATATTCACATTATAATAGTATAGAATTTTTTAAATTATCATATCACCCTAAGGAAGACATTTTACTGCCACTGTTTTGCAGGGGGTTACATAGGAGGAAAGTTATGAGAAAGAGTGACAATTTATAGAGAGTGTCTAGAAGTGGGTAAAAGAAGGATGATCATAAAGTGAGGGATCACTGTATATATTAATTGTAATGTAGAATTGATCACCCACATTATATTCATATTATAATGGTATAGAATTTTTTTTATTATCATATCGCCCTAAGCAAGACATTTTACTGCCACTGTTTTGCAGGGGGTTACATAGGAGGAAAGTTATGAGAAAAAGTGACAGGTTATAGGAGGTGTCAGGAAGTGGGTAAGAGAAGGATGAAAATACCGATGAGTGTGGAATGGACGGAGAGAGAAGCATGAGAGAGAGAGAGGATGCAGGTCAGTGAGATAGGAGATGACTATTGGTTTTACATTTAAACTCTTGGAGATTGTAGCTGTCGGGGAAGTAAATAAATGGAAGGGAATTCCACAGGTGAGAAAAGAAGCTTTTAGAGTAGAATTTGCGTGTACAATTTATTGGTTTCACAGTAAAAAGATAGGACCTAGTTGCTAATCTTGTGACTCGAGTAAATTTATATAAAGGGGTACCACTGAGCTAAGTTCATCGGAGCAGAAGCCGTGAAAGAATAGTTAGTTTAGATGTAGTACAAGGCCAAAAAACGGAATACCCAATTCTGTATTCGCTGCTATACTGAACAACAGACATCACATACCAATCCAATACTTTCATCTTTGTTTCCAGCAAAATTTTTCTGTCTCTCAATACATTGCTCAGCTTCGGGAATGCATATTCGGTCAAGCCAATTCGTATTCGGATGTCAGTGTTGCATATTCCGTCCCATGTTAGAACACCTCCTAGGTATTTAAATTTCTGTACCTGATTGATTTTAGTATCCCCGGTCTGTAGTTAAAATTTTAACACTTTTTTTAATGATTAACATCCATTCACTTCTTTTAGTTTGTAGTAGCAGTTCATTTCAGGACTTTATTCGAGACGACATTTATATTGATTCTAGCAATGTAGCCCGGCGTTGCTCGGGTGTAATGAAAGCTTTAAAACTAATCCATGGTCCTGGAGCACACACTAAGCTTAAATAATATGTGTGTGAAGTTTGGTGAGAATCGGATAAGAATTGTGGATTTGTATAAAGGACATACAGACAGATAAACAGACACACACACAAATATCTTGCCTTTTATATATATATATATATATATATATTTTAATTCAGATACTTCAATCCAAGGGAAAAAAGCAAGAAGCTAAATTCCAAAAACCCGATCCTAATTAATATTAACAATTTTATTTTAATATTAAAAAATGATGCAGGAAGAGAGCTCCATGTAATAAAATATTACAGAGCAAATATATATTAAAAAAGGATTAATTCAAAGATGTTGAATGGCCATTTCGATATGAAGATCCCCACGGGGGATAACACATCACCTCAGCAACAGAAAAATCCTTTCAGAAAATGGAGAAAAATTAGTCTACTTTTCCTTTTTAAATAGATTTGCAAAGAAATTAAAAAAGAAAAAAAAGAAAATAAAAAGAAAAAGGAAAAAAAAATGATTTTATTTTCTTTTTTTAATTTCTTTGCAAATCTATTTAAAAAGGAAAATTAGACTGATTTTTCTCCAGTTTCTGAAAGGATTTTTCTGTTGCTGAGGTGATGTGTTATCCCCCGTGGGGATTTATATATATATATATATATATATATATATATATATTATCGATTTTCTGCACTATTTTAAGAACTGCAACCTTGAAACTTAAGGCTAAATAAGTCCTCTGAGTAAATGGTATCATGGCTGAGACTAAGAACTACAATTATACCTACTTAGAGCCAAACCCGATGCAAAAATTAAAATAAAAGGGCTGAAAAATACAGACATACAGGCAGATAAAAAGACACACACACAAACATATTGCATTTTATATATATATATTATCGATTTTCTGCACTGTTGTAAGAACTGCAACCTTGAAACTTCTGAATATCGTTTCTTATGTCTTTGTCTATGATTGTATCAAATTTGATTAAAATCGTACCACTCCTTCTATAACCCGTTTTTTTCTATTATCGATATTTATCGGGGGTACCTCGACACAAAACATAGCTAAGGACACTCGCAGAAGCTTACAGTACAACTGTGTAAATTTTCATGAAAACCGGTTCAGCCGTTTCGAAGTCTATGGGTAACGGGCACACACACACACACACACACACACACACACATACACACACACACATCGTTCCATATATAAATAAGTTTAGATGTCATATTTTCTTTCCACTTTCTTTATTTCCCGTAGAAGATCTTGTAGTTTCCTTTCCGTGTCTGTTATCAGCATTGTATCATTTGCATATCTTATATTTTTCAGATTTCGTCCGCCAATGCCGAATCCTTACAAGACTTCTAGAACTCTCAGAGTTGCGTATTAATAACAGAAAGAAAGACCCAAACCAGAAAAGATCAAATGTAGCAGAAAAAGTGACTTCGTAAATTCAATATTTTAAAAATCATTTCATCACAAGCAAGGATATAAATTCATTAAAACACAGTGTGTAAGAGAATATGAGAACAATAGTATTAAGGAGAGACCAATTAATTAAGAAGATAAGAAAAAACGATTGAATTTGCATATCAATTTTTGAAGATCAAATTTAACTGGGACGAAAGAATCAGGAAAAGATTCCTCAAGCAACTAGATCGATAGAAGAAACGGCTAGCATAGAACTTACGTCTAGTCATTTCATCTCTTAAATGTTGAGACCTTGCCGCCAATCTAGAACTGTGCTTAAATTCATAAAGTCTAGGTTTCATAGAGAAATATTAAACAGAACATGTTCTATGAATATATTTATAGAAATGACCAAGAAAAGCTACATCACGAGAAGCCAGGCGAGATCAAATAAGCTTACAGATTATTCTTTGAATTTAGTGTTGGGCTTCCATATGCTTTCCCGTCCGGCTATCGGTGATCTGGCCGTGACGATCCATGTGTAGAATTCTGCGTTGCAGGTGCCATCTTTTGACAAATGTCCCATAGGACGACAGGAATCTTCTCGAACTCTATAAAGAACGTTACAAGATGTCATGGTTTGGTCAAGTCAGACGGCATAACAGTTTCTGCAAGACAGTCATGCAAGCCATGTTGAAAATGGATGCAAGTAGAGAGACGACAAAACATAAATTAGCAAAAAAAAAAAAACATAAAAGTTTAGACGGATATGACAATACGGAAACCCCTGAAAGTTAGTGCGCAACTGATCATTCTTGGTTGTCTGTTTCTTATACCCTGAGGCAGTCAAGGTAAAGGTTAGTGTTGCTTTAAAACAGGTTTTTATTTTAATTTTCTAAATGAATTTCGTATTAATGTAATTAATTCTGAAATTAAAGAAAGTATGTAAAAAAGGATGTACCTTGTTTTGCAGTGGATATCGATTCGGAACGACACATCAGCTAGCCGGGTTTGCATTCCAGTTGAATTTCTTAATACACCTATGCGCAAATACCCTTTCAAAAAGTATTAATTCGTCTCCTCCTTCAAGTTATGGGTTAAATAACAGGGCAGATTGGATTCTATAACCTTGGTTGGCAACCAATCTGCCGCAGAAAATAATGGCAACCTATTGCGGTATAATCTTCTGCCCAGTCAGTCATGTCTCTTTTGAAACATAATCGCCTAACGCGTATATCACGTATGGCACTTAACTGACTGATGTAAAAAAAAAAAAACTAGAACAAAAGTTTCGTCGGATTTTTAAGTGATGTCCGACCGATTAGCTAAAGCCATGACGTTTTGGAACGATTGTTTACTTTGATCAAGAAAATAACTTTCCTAATATTACGTCTAGTTTTGAATAAAGAACGCGTAATATATAATGTCCAATCAGACTAACACATATATATTTGTTAATATTTCTGAGATGAGCTATCGTAATTATTTACACTATTTACATTGTTTAGACTGTTATCCTGATCTTTGTTGCCATATTCACCTTCAATATCTGTCTATATTTCTGAGATGAGGTATTGTAATTATTTACACTATTTACATTGTTTAGACTGTTATCCTGATCTTTGTTGCCATATTCACCTTCAATATCTGTCTATATTTCTGAGATGAGGTATTGTAAATATTTATACTATTTACATTGTTCAGACTGTTGTCCTTATCTTTACTGCCATATTCACCTTCAATATCTGTTTATATTTCTGATTTGAGGTATTGTATATACTTACACTATTTAAATTGTTCAGACTGTTGTCTTCATCTTTGTTGCCATATTCACTTTCAGTATGTGTCGATATCTCTGAGATGAGGCATTGTAATTATTTACACCATTTACATAGTTTAGACTGTTGTTTTCATCTTTGTTGCCATATTCACGTCATTTCGCCCCTTGTATGCTTCTTCTTAAACCGGAATATCGGAATTTGTTCAAGACCCACGAAAACAAAATGACTACCTACTCTACTTGAATATTGTAGAGAGTAGTAAAAAAAAACTCATTTATCGTTAAATATTTTAATTGTCAGTAACCTAAGGTATCTTTCTGTGTTTTCAGACCATTTGTAGGCGCGGTTTCTGTTTTTTTGTGCGTTGTTTTTTGTCTATTGTCATCATTTTTGATAAAAAAAACCCAGGTGTGTGAAATATTATTTTTTTTCTGTGAGGTTAAAAACGAAAGTTAAAATTCTTGTCGTGGTTTGAGATGCATTTTAGGAATATTTTTTGACGAAACAAAAACGTACAAGTTTTTGCAATTCAAACGCGATGAAATCTTAATAAAGATATGTCTGTTTTCCAGCAAATGGAAAATGATGAAAATCCTCTAAAAACCTGCCAGTCAATAAAATTTGTTGTCGGAATATTTTTTCTAAGATGTCGGTTTTGGTTGGGGTTCACGTCAACCCCTGTTAAGCTGAATTGAAAATGAATTGCCTTTTTTTAAAATGCCCAACCCGTTTATTTAGATTGGGTAAAATAAAAGAACTATTTGCATTTGGGTCATGGTTTGGAGGGTGAGAGGAATTTGGAAATGACATTTGAATGAATCACTATGCAGCTTATTTTGCTGCCGGTTTTGGTAAATTTGATTCCAAAAGAAAGCTGTTTCAGATAATTCACCCACGAAATATAATTCAATATAATTACGTGAAAACAGCTGAAGGAGCGATGAGCTAAACAATAAAAAATACATGAAGAGATTTCACAAAAAAAAGTTTACTATATACAGGGCATGATGCGTCAATTGTCGCCATTTTTTATTTTTAATTCCGCGCATGCGCGTTGATTATATTATATTCTTTGTCGAATACACAGTATAATAGGTTCAGTGGGCACAGTTAGTGAGATACAAGAACCATGAAGCAATGCATCCGTCTGTAATTTGGAAAATGGTACACGGCATTGCTTTGCATTCGACAGGAAAGTCAAACCCAAACGTTTTAAAATGTTTGGCTGTCAATCTGCGGAGGGCGCAGAGGATTCGAAAGGAGTTGGATGACGTTATGCCATCAGCACCTCAGACACAAAGGATGCTTGCATCAAGTGTCTTAAAGTGGTGCTGATCTGAGTCAAGATATTGGAAACTGGAAGGTGATTGTTCTCAAAGACACATGACCGAGTAAATAATAGCGTCAGTTGGATCCAGTGACTAGACCCAAAGAGTGGTGAGTTCAATACCTACCTAGAGAGAAGGTGAACAAAACTAAGAGAGTTGCGTTAAATGGGAGATAACTGATAACAGAATATCTGGAAGAGGCATGACTCGTGGAACTAGAACAAGTTAACTCGATAAACAAAATATAGGGTTCATTTCGAAATTCCGGTTTCCTAAAGAATATCGGAGCGTACAACGGTCGAAATGTCGTTAATTTGGCAAACATATTAGAACAACAGTCCGAATAATGTAAATAGTTTAAATAATTACTCCCTTGGGCATTATTTGCATTATATATATATATATATATATATATATATATATATATATATATATATATATACGCATCGCTTATTCAATAATGAATTAGAGCACTATGGCTATGGGGCGTGTATAATGATATACGCGCTAAAAGTCTGCCTTCTTCTACCGAACGCTCGTAGCCCAGAGGTAGAATCGCCGACTGACGCCAATTTGGTCGGGTTTCAATCCTGGCTTAAAAAGCAATCGGAGTCTAACCGTATTGATGAGCTGTGATACAGTGAAACAGATCTGTCTGCGGATGACTATATATATATATATATATATATATATATAGATTGGTATATACCGATATTAAGGGAGGCAAACGTAAAAAATAGAAGTAGGAACATCCAAATGGTTTAAGCCACCATTTAATTTAGCTGTAAAAACCAAAATTGGAAAAATATTTTTCAGTTTATTAAAGCGAGATTTTGGTTTAGGAAAATGAGTTATATAAAATATTTAACAAAAATAACGTGCAACTCAGTTATTGTTGTATGCCAAACATGGGAAAAATTATTTGTGGATTGAACAAGAAAAAGGTTACCGATAACGAGCTGTAATTGTTGAATTAAGAACAACTGTCGGCTACAGGGGAAATGCCAACAAGATTGTTTTGTTTACCGTGTTAAAATTTATAAAAAGGCTAAAGATACTGAACCCAAAAAATATTTAGGCTCTACTCAAGACAGTTTTAAAAAAAGATACTATAACCACACTAGTAGCTTTAACAATGAAAAATATAAACATAGCACCACTCTTTTTACTTATGTGTGGTCCATTAAACAACTGAATATAGACCCCATTTTAAAATGGGAAATATTAAAGAGATGTACTAAGTATAAAGCCGACCAGAAATTTTGCAGGTTGTGTGTGGAGGAAAACCTTGCTAGAGCGTCGTTTGAACCCACTTCACTGAATTCTAAAACGAAAATACTTAATAAGTATAGACATAGGAAGTCTTGGCTTTTGAATTAGGTATGTTGGTAGGTTTGCCTATTCTCTTATTTTCTTTAGTTGTCGTTGGTTGATTTAGGTTTTCGTCTTCGCAAGGTTAATGTTTATATTTTAATGTTTATATAAAATTTGTTTTCTTAATAAAAGTTCTCCCCCATTTCTGTTTGGTGTCTTCCTTTTTTGGTCATGTCGGTTATTGAGATTCCTTTATCTTGTCGTTGTTACTTTCCTTGTTAGCCAGCGTTCCCTGAAGATCCGCTTAGGTGAACTTTACTTATTCTGCTCTGCTTTAGTATTGAGCTCTTTTTTGTTAGTTGATTTCTTCTCTCGGGTTTTTTCTTTGGGCTACGTACTGGCTCGGTCCGAATCCCTTTGGCTGATGTTCATGTGCTGAGGTCTTTCTTTTTTTACAACCATTTTTTCCTTCCACGTAGATACTCGAGGGTTTTTCGAAACGAGTATAGTTATAAATTTGTGTTTATATATATATATATATATATATATATATATATATTACAAAATCGCCACATCGACAACAATTTATGTATTATAAAATTTCTGTTGTTTCTGTATTCAAATTAATGATTTTGTTGTTCAGCCTGAGTAAGTGCTGTTCAGAAAGAGAAGGAAAGTATTGTATTATTTCATTGTTTTCTTTTATTTCGAACTTAACCAACATTTTTCTGTGTGAGTGTTTGCTAGTAAATGTGTTTTTGATCATTTCACCCCAAGCAATGCGCTACCACCACTGATGTGCAGGGGGATACCTAAAAGATTTAAAGTTTTAGACAGGGGAAGACTGAAGGAGTTACATAAGAGAGTTGAAGTATTAGGTAGGAGGAGAGTGAAGAAAAAGACCAATCAGTTACAGGGAGTGAAAGAGAAAGGGCAAGAGAAGAATGTGAACACAAGAGTGAAGACCGTGACGAAGGTACAGATAAAAAGAACTTATCAAGGACCTGGTATATGTACTCCGTGATGGTCGTTAGCATATCGGCAGTAGACCTGGCAAAACAGAATCCATACTCTCTGTCTGAGAACAGTTTATGGGCAATAAGATGCTGAACTATCTCAGCGTTGATAATAGTCTCGAACACTTTTTTCGAAATTTGGGAGGACGCTGATAGGGCGATAATTGATTGGATTGGTTCCTTCGAGTTCTTAAACACAGGAACCACACAAGAGGACCTCCAGAAGGCAGGAGAACAGGAAGCTGAAAGGCAGTAATTGTAGAGTTTATAGAGGACAGAGGAGAGTTCAGGAGCACATTTCTTGAGGACAATGACCGGGATTCCATCAACTTCGCTCACCTTATGGGGGTCAAGCTTTGATATTATCTTAGATACTAGAGACAGAGTTATGTAAACATCTTTCAGTTTAGCCTCAGTTTTAAGAAGGAAGTCGGATGCGTGTACTTCTGTCAAATGTGGAGTTTGATGAGAATCCGCAAGCAAAGCACTTGGCCTTGTCCACAGGTGCCGTGAGGACCTCGAATTTTTTAAACTAAGGTAGGGATGGAGGATTTGCGGTTGTTCAGCACACGTTAGCACAGCGGTCAATAGTCCTTGGAGCTAAATTTGCGGTCAGCTATGTGCTGCTTTATTCTCTCAGCTTGGCGTTACTCCGGTTCCTCTTATACTCATTCTGAGCAGAGGCGAATAAGTGCCTGTTGTGGTCAGTTGCATGGCTCCAAAATAGCTGGGAGTAGTGGTTTCAGTGGGCAATGGCGGCCGAACAGGCAGGAGAGAAACAGAAGGAGGAATGAGATTTTGAACGGAGCTTCCTGATCGGTATGAAGGCATCAATGCCAGCTTTTACCCGGGAGGAGACCTTAGAGTCATAGTCTTCAGTTTTCTCCCAAGAAACGCTGTATAGGAAATCGTGAAGCGCATCCCAGTCTGCTCTTTTGTAACAGTAGGGGATCCTGGCATTAAATCGCACAGTCATGTGTAAATCTATCATACATAAATGCACATTGTGCAACGAACAGAGAACGAGCTCTTTTTTCATAATATAGATTTTTCCGATTTTGTCTATGTAACAAATTTCTGATTCTTGATGTGTTTGAAGATCTAAATATACATTTATTTGCAATGCCTGTAATTTAACGATTGAAAGGCAGATTGATTTTGGGGGGGTAAATATACGCCTTTGTGACCAAAAATATATATTGAATTATTCCTAAATTTCAGACAGTGTTTTATCAAATCACATGGACCATCGCTAATAGGTGAAGTATAATTAGTCGTTTTATAGCGATTTTTTTCTCCAAATTTCAATATAGACTAAAACACATATCTAATAATAGAATATTGGTAAAGTTTGGTTTCACTTTTCTGGAAACACTTTCTTTTGCAGACTTTTCTGAAAAGAAAAAACAAACCAAAAACAGACAAATATAAATGCTTTTCCCAATACTACTATCACCAAGAATAATATCAAAGACACTAATGTATATTAAATTAATCTATTCAATAATAGTCTGGAAGTAGACAGAAAAATACGACACTGGGATCAGGTGAATTGGCAAGGCCAAGGATGCATTCCAGAAGCTGAGTAGAGTTTTAAGACAGAAATATTTTGCTAGAAACAAAGAAGAGAGTACTGGATTTTTAACTGATTTCTGTCCTTGAATATGGCAGAGAATGCTGGACAATATCATCAAAGATGAAGGAAAAACTTGAAGCAACTAAAATGTGGTTCTACAGAAAGATACCGAGGACACTTTCAACGGAACACGTTAGCAAAGACGATGTTATGGAGAGGATGGAAACTGATAGTTGACATCATAAAATGACAGCTGAAGTTTTTGGGACATGTAATGAGGAAGGAGGGGTTGGAGAACTTGGTACTCACGGGACGGATAAAGTGGAAGAGAGACAAAAGAAATAAACGCATGGCCTACTTGATGGACTTGAGCAGATGGACTGTGAAGTTGGGATTGAGCGAGATAACAGCAGAAGGGATATTAAGAGTGACAAGGGATAGATAGGAGGATGTGGATGGCCATGATCGTCTACGTCCTCAAAAGACAAGGCACATAGAAAAGAAAGAATACTAGTTGTGACAGTATCGCTTAGGATATGAATTGTGATCATGAGAACGGAAGCTAGCTTGAGAAACAGCTGTTGCGAACATCAATTAAATAGCAACAGACTGTATTGGTTGTTTATCAATTGCAAGCGACATTAAACTAATGCTTTAGTTTTTGTTTCTTCCGGTATTCATCATTGGCAGCCATGATCTCAACAATACGTGGATGACGTGGTGTTCATAGAAGACACGAAAAAGAAAATTCAGAACCTTCTATAGATGGTAACAAAAATGTGAGAAGAAAGGACTGAGTATAAACTTCAAGAAAACTGAATATATAGTCATCTGCAAAAAGAGGAGACTAATATGCTAACGGCAAGTCGACAAATCTAAAATAAAAAAGTAAAAAATTCAAATACCTGGGAAGTGCTTTTGAAAGAGGATAGAAAATGCGACACAGAGATCCAAAGACTCATTAGCATAGCCAAAGATGCATTTACAAAGTTAACCACAGCAGAGAAAAACAGAAAAATCTCATTAGAAACAAAGAAAAGAGTGCTGGATTGCTATGTGATATCTTTCCTTCAGTATGAAAGTGAATGCTGGACGATCTCACCAAAGATTAACAGAAATGTGGTTTTACAAAAGGATCCTGAGGATATCAACAATGAGGTGTTGGAAAGGATGCAAACGAGAAGAAAACTGATACTAAATATCGGGAAGAGACAAATGGGGTTCCCAGGACACGTAACGAGGAAGGAGGGCCTAAAGAATTTAATACTTACAGGTCAGGTAGAGGAAAGGAGAGACAGGGGAAAGCAGCGCGAGATGTACTTGTTAGGTCTGAGCAAATGGTTGAGGAAGGGGGGCTTGGAAGAGATACCAAGAGAAAAAAATTATTGAAAGCGACAATTGAAAGTGTCAAGTGAAAGTTCATGATCGCCTACGTTCTAAAGGGTCACAGCAGCAGCAGCAGCAGCAGCAGAAGAAGAAGAAGAAGAAGAAGAAGAAGAAGAAGAAGAAGAAGAAGAAATCTTTGAGAATGTAAGACAATGTATATTTTAAGTTCTTTATAATAAAAGTTGGTTGAGGACAGATCTGTCGGGTGCAATGAAACGCACTCACAAGATTTTCCTTTATGTAATGAAAATAGCAATGTTAGCCGTTTCACTATAAATAAATCTTATGTAACAAATTTTATTACTTTCGGTTGAAATTTATAAAATATTTCTCTCAAAATTTTTTTTAGGGAAACAGATTTTTCAAGCTCTTATCGCTCTTTTCAGTTTCGACAGGGATTTTCTTACTGACATTTTATTTGAAGTAGTGTGCAATGTCACCGTATTAATTAGGTGATTTTTTATTTGAAGTAGTGTGCAATTTCACCTTCATAATTATGGGATTATTTATATGAAGCAGCGTGCAATATCACCATCTCAATTATGGGATATTTTTTTTAAGGAATGCACAATGTCACCATCTTAATTATGGGAGTATTTATTCGAAGCAGTGTTCAATTGCAGCATCTTAATTATAGGATTATCTATTTGAAGTCATGCGCAATGTCATCATCTTAATTTTTGGATTATTTTTTAAAGCAATGTGCAGTGTTAACATCAAAATTATGGGATTTTTTTATTTGAAGCAGTGCGCAATGTCACCATCACAATTATGGGATTGTTTATTTGAAGTAATGCTCAATGTCTTCCTTTTAATTATGGGATACTTTATTTAAAGCAGCTACAATCTCATCTTAATTAAGTGATTATTTTTTCTTCGAGATATGTGTGCTATACATTTTAAGCTGTTGCTGCTGTTGGTAGTCCTAAGGTGATGTGCTTTTTGTTATCTTTTATGGTTCTTTGTTATTTTGTAGTTCCTGGGCACAATTTTAGAATAAGAAATATTATTGAAAAGATTGTGAGTCTTTATTTGCCCAAACACTTATTTACCATTGATATTAGGGGGGGGACTTTTAAAATATTTTTGAACAGGTTTGGTGAGATGTCATGGATATCGAAACAGGAGGAATTTCTTTATGCCTTGACTTCAAAAAAATCTCAGATCATTGTAAATTATAGTGAGTTTGTCACTATATTATGCACAACCAGATGGCGCACGATCTACTTTATCGCTTGTCTATTCAACTTGATTATATATCATTGAACAGCAGATACGAGAAAAAAATATTGTTCGATTTTAACTTTCTGGTCGACGTGGATGAATGGCATTATTTGTAATGGATCAAATAAGCGGAAAAATCCTCTTCATGCGTGGCTGCAGTTATGGAATAAATTACAGAGGAAGCAACTACTTGCTCGTCTTACGACAAGAAAAAAGTAAAGAAGAACAGAAACGCTCGGCTATATTTAATGCGTAGCCGGATTAAATTCATAGCCGGATTTGTCGATAGTCCACGGTGTGATACATTTAGACAAAGTGAGACATTTAATAACGAGTGTACCCCTGCCATCCAACTATTTAGAAAGATAATTAGTTCACACACACACACACACACACACACACACACACACACACACACACACAGATATCGCTCATCCGTAATGAATTAGAGCACTCTGTCTATTGGGCGTATATAATGATAATGTATACGCTAAAAAGTCTGCCTTCTTCTACTGAGCGCCCAGGGCCCAGAGGTAGAATCGCCGACTGACGCCAATTCGATCGGGTTTCAATCCTGGGTTCAAAAGCAATAGGAGTTTAACCGTACTGATGAGCTGCGAAACAGATCTGTCTGCGGATGACTATATATATATATATATATATATATATATATATATATATATATATAATATTCTTTACAATAATCACAAAAGCTGATGAAAGTTTGCCTGAAACAGGCCTATACTTCCGATTTACCATGAAATAACGTGCTTGCCTTAAATGGTTCTTATATATATATATAGACAGATAGATAGATAGATAGATAGAGAGAGAGAGAGAGAGAGAGAGAGAGAGAGAGAGAGAGAGTGGCTATAAAGTTCGTTATTTATAGCTTTGTATGTGCAATACACACGGACTTTATGGATAATATATATATATATATATATATATATATATATATATAGATAGATAGATAGATAGATAGAATAAAAATGTGAGAGGCCGTGAACGTTTAGTTTAAAGTATATATTTATTGTTGTATAAAGATATTATACATATTATGATATTTTAAGTGTCCATAATGGTATTTGTGACGCTACACGTGTTTCGAGTCTAAGATTGACACTCTTCAGGCGAATAAATTTGTGTCTTTACATATCGAGTTCCTTTTGTATCTGAGGGCCAAGTTCTTGTTTATATATAGGTAAGTGGAAAATAGAAATAAAAATAAAAATTCAAATAATGATAAAGAATAAATAAATAAATAAATCAAATCAGCGAAGAAAAAAATAAAAAATAAAAAATAAAGTAAATCCAATAAATCAAATGTTGGCGTGTTGAATAGTCTGTGTTTTCTCACATCAGCATGTGAATAAATGGAAAAACAAATAAATAAATATATGAATCAAGTGCTTATCCCAATTTGAAATGATTTTGGTCCCTTGTTGGTACTTAAAAATTATCTTCTTGTCGCCTTTGTTTATTTACATGTCTTTTCATCTGTCAGTTGGTTGCTTTTATTGCTTCGACGGTGTTTTGAATTTGGTGTGTGTCTGTGTGTCTGTGAGTGTGTCTGTGTGTGCGTGTGTGAGAGCCCTCCTTGATTTCGTCTGTATCTTTTAGAATTATTTTAGAATTATTTTTTATGGGTCGTCTGGTTCTTTTTATTGTTTGGGATTATCATTTGAATTTGGTGTGTATGTATGTGTGTGTGTATGCATGTGTGTCTGTGTTTTTGGGTGTGAATGTTTTTCTGGTTCGTATTGTCATTTGAATGTCTGTGTATGTATTTGTGTGTGTGGATATATATATATTACTATTTACGCTCCCACAGTCTGACTGAGCACTCTGGAAGAATGATAGACTCTGAAAAACAGTAACTACTCTAGCATCTACGCATCGTTCATTCAGTAATGAATTAGAATACTCTGGCTACTGGCGTATGATACATCATACGCTAAACGTCTGCCTCCTTCTACCGAGTGCTCATAGCTCAGAGTTAGAATCGCCGACTGACACCAATTCGGTCGGGTTTCAATCCTGGGTCAAAAATAATCGGATGTCTAACCGTACTGATGAGCTATAATACAGCGAAACAGATCCGTCTGCAGATGACTATATATATATATATATATATATATATATATATATTATTTATTCATAAATTATAACATGGATATGTGACAATATCACTACAAAAGTAGCCATTTTGTTTCGACACTTTTGTGTCTTGTCAAGTGATGTGATAGTTCTTAAATGAATGGTTTAAAAGTCTGAAAAAGAGCATGACCCCTTTAATTACGGAGGTATTATTGTATATACAATGTGGACCAATCAGAGTAAAGCAACTTTAGAAAATTTGCGAGCAGGCTTAAGGTTAATTTTGGTGGGTATTGTTATTAAGATTTGATTGAAGTCAGAGCATTATTATTAATTAATACTTATATCTACTTTGTTCTTGTTGCTAAAATTATAATATAATAATAGTATACACACTTGTATGTATTCTACACTGACTACGGGCACACTGACACAGACACACGCACGCCACGGCCGTGACATATAAATCTTCAGATGAACCAGATAGATAAGGCGATGTTCATGAAATTGATACTCTTTAGCCAGGTCAACGAGTCAAAAGATGAGATACATATAGAGGCAGACTTATGTTGTTGGACAACCGGGGCTCTAACTGGAGTGCGCACACGTGTACATGCTTATATATATATATATATATACAACGGTCTTTATTGTAATAGTTAGGATATATATTTTCTTACGTGTTATAAGATGTAACAAAAGAAAAAATTGATTGAGCAAAGCTACATCACACACAAATATTTAATTTACAAATCACAAAATGAAATATTTACAAATATAAAATTTTTCATTCAAATAAAAAGATAGAGTTTACTACTGGCAGGCGAAGTGTTACGAAGGGAGACGTAAGAAGTGGGTAAAATATTTTTAACACGTTAGGCTAGCGAGGATTCTAAGTATTAGTTTTTGGAAATCCTCTAATGAGTATATAAAAATGAAATTTGTTTGGTCAAGGAAAGAGTCCAAAATTTCATTTACCGTATTTGTTCTATGAGGTTCTTTTTGTTTTTGTTATTGTTTTTTTTTTTTTGTTGTTGATCGGCAACTTTTCATAGAGATTCTTTCGGCTGCATATAATATCTGGAATCACAACGGAGTTGATACTGTCAGCAAATCCTTTCAACAACTGACTACTCTCTTCCTAAAACCTATTTTTATAGGGACTAACATCCAATTTTCATATTTCTAGAACCATCTCCAATTCTTTCAATTTTTCCCGAATATTCTAGGATCTTCCAAACGTTCTATTTCTAATTTCTCTATTTAACAACTACTTTATGAATTAAAACTTTTTTTTCAATAACAAGTAGGACTCGGTAGAATCCCTTACTATAGATCTTAACTTTTTTTGTGGACTTTATTAATATTTTTTATATATCTATGCATCCTCATTAATATATATATATATATATATATATATATATATATATATATTCTTGATTAAACCACAAAATTCTTGCAAAAAATAAAATATTCAGGCTTTGTTAATAAGGAGTAATAAAGAGAATGAAGAATGAACTGTGTTACGCTACCTCACTATTGTCTAGCTCTTCGTTTCATGAGCGTGACAACAGGGAAGTATATATATATATATATATATATATATATATATATATATATATATTACGATTGAGTTCCCTAGAGAAGAAAATTTTAAAAACAGTTTCCACTTTTGCGATATATGCATTACTCTTCAGGAATGAACTGAATTCTTTCGGTGACTAACGGGTGTATACACTGCTTATATAGAATATGTTGAAATTTCTTTTCTCTTATTGCATGCGCCTATGCCTTAGGTTTTAGAAACTCCGACACCTAGCCGGTCGATTTTAGATCCCGGCCAGTAGCAAGTGGATGTGTCTAGCCACAGTGATGAGTTGTGATACACTGAAATAGGCTTGTATGTGAATATATATATATATATAAAAAAAATTAAGACAGACGCGTTATTTCATGGTAATTCGGAAGTATAAGCCTATTTCAGGCGAGCCATCTTCAGCTTCCGTCTTTATTCAACGAAGGATTCTACATGAATCTTGTAGAATCCTTCATGTAGAATCCTTCGTTGAATAAAGACGGAAGCTGAAGATGGCTCGCCTGAAATAGGCCTATACTTCCGAATTACCATGAAATAACGAGTCTGTCTTAATTTTTCTTATATTTGCTCTATATGTATTTATATGCATATATGTTTAGAGCTCTCGTAGAGAGTTATCCTACCATTATATGTAAAGGATACTCCTTTGGATTCTTCTATGTCCACAGGGCATGTTAATATATATATATATATATATATATATATATATATATTAACATGCCCTGTGGACATATATATATATATATATATACAAATGAATTAACACGGTCTTTATTATAATCATCTCACCCTTTTATACCCAATGGTTTTTTACGACTGTTTCCGTAACCAATTGTTTTTTACGGGGCAGAGTTGTTAGCATTGCCGCACCCAACTCCCAGACCCCCAAACCTGGAAGACCAGTAAACAATTCTTGGTCCTTACATTTACAGCACCTGGTATTCCCAAACAGTCACCCATCTAAGTATTGACCAGGCTCGATGTCGCTCAACTTCGGTGGTCGGACGAGAACCGGTGTTTTCAACACGATATAGCCGTAGACCTTTATTATAATAGAGATGCTTATTTATTTGACGTTAGCATCATTGTTCAAATTGCACTTTTTTATCGACTTCAGTCAATTGTTGTATTTATCAACTTTCTAGAAATTTCAAACGACCCTATTTTCCTTTTTGAAATGTCGGAAATAGATTGCAATTATTTCCAAGACTAAATTCTGAATCATATTTCATAAACAATTTTAATGTTTTTTGTTTATTTTGTTAGTACATGTTTGAGAATCTCCTCACAGTTAAAGAAACATGAAGCAGCTGTAATGTGGTTTTACAGAAGGATGCTGAGAATAATATAGACCAAAGATGTCAGTGACGGCGAAGTTCTACAAAAAATGGAAACACAAAGGATATTGTACTTGACATCAGTAAGAGACATTTGAAATTTATAGGACACATTATGAGGAAAGAGGGTTTAGAAAAGTTGATACTCACAGAAACAATTGAATAAGAGGGACAGAGGAAAACAACACATACCATATTTAGCGAGAGGATCGTGGTTTGGGAGAAATAAGAAAAGACAAAATTTAATGAGGATAGAAAATTGTGAAAGGTCAAGGTCCTGAATGGTCACGGGTTTATAGAAGAAGTTTATTCTTACATTTCAGTTTCCTCTGTCACTTACACGTGAGTGTCAAATTCGCTAATCCTTCTGTCCTCGTGAATAAATTTAGTTTCGACTAGCTAAATCTGTAATAGTATGATAGTTAACATGACTGCATTATTGAATTAATTTGTAAATCAACATTTACACTCCAGCAGGCACCCTGTTCGTTCTATATGTTTGAGGACATTATTTTTCAGAGTGTTCATTTTTTTTTTATTGTATACGTTTTTATGTATGTATCTAGAGTTGTAGGTATGTTTTTTTCTAATTTTCCAAACACGGTCAGCAGATTGTGAACTTGTTCGCAGTTGAATTTAGTCATAACAAAATCACCACTTCGTCATAGAATAAAACAAGTTGAAACTCTTGACACTCCAATTTTATTATTTAATGTCCGCTTAGATATAAAATGGGCGTCGTGAAACAATCAGCAGGAGGTTGCCAAAGAATTCATCATCTCGTCCGCTTTCATTACAAACTCACCAACGTCAAACAAACGTTAATTATTACTTCAAAAATCGCAAAATTTAGTAGAACTGTGTAAATTTTCAAGAAAATCGGATCAGCCGTTTCGGAGTCTATAGGTAACGGACAGACACACACACTGACAGACACACACACACGCATATACACACACAGAGACAAAGTTCCATTTATAAATAAGTTTATATATATATAAATGTTCCTCAGCTATCCAAATCAGTAAAAAATTACATTGATTATACCACCACAAAACTGACGAGGCGATTGACCTTTCGCGCAACATTTCCATCCGATCTCATTTAAACATACGTTGGGATCGTCCAGGACCTATCCGTGATATTCTCATTGATAATACATACATAATAGTACCAAGAAGATTTAAAATAATGGAGGAATTACTAATAAAAAAGGGAAATTCTACACTTCATGACATTAATTATGAACACCGTAACAATGTGCTTATTGTAATCAAAACTTAACATAAACAAAACTCCATATGCATACACTTTCCACATGTTTATTTAAAAGTAAAAGAACATACATTTTTGATAATGGCTAAAAGTATAGCCGAAAGCGCTCGAAAGTAGAAAAGCGTTACATAATTCTTATATAATTTGAGTTCCGAAAAGTAAGAAAATGGAAAGAACACATGAAAAATTATATAAAAACTTAATGATAATACCTTGTCTGTCATTATCAATGAAACTTGTATAAAAGAGAGATTGTTGCCCAAATACACGATATATATATATATATATATATATATATATATATATATATGTATGCGTGTGTGTGGGGGGTGGAGAAATAGACATGCAAAATACACATGCATACATTACTTAATTTCGGTTTTGGATATGATAAAGTTTTGAATGGCGAATCGCATTATCGAATCTATTTTCAATTAAATATTTTTACGAGTCAATTATCTTTATATATATATATATGCGCGTGTGTGGTGGGGGGGGGGAGAAATAGACACGCAAAATACACATGCATACATTACTTAATTTCGGTTTTGGATATGATAAAGTTTTGAATGGCGAATCGCATTATCGAATCTATTTTCAATTAAATATTTTTACGAGTCAATTATCTTTATATATATATATATATATATATATATATATATATATTAAGATAAAATTTAGATGGGAAATATCCATTTTCCATATCTCAGTTTGAGACATGCATTGTCAACCCCCATTTAACCAACGAATAAGGAGAAATTCTAGTGCCGGAGCTTTGGTCTAGTAAGGAAAGGGGTTGGGGAATCTTGTCTTTTATGGGGTTAAGCTAGCGGAATCTTAGTAAGAATTTATTCTATGGTAGTGGGAGGCTTGACCCTGGGGTTAGTAGTGGTAGGTATGGGGGAATGGTAAATGCTTGGCTAAATTTAAAAAAAAAAAACTTTATTGTGACTAAATGGAAGAATAAGATAATCATTGCAATTTATATTTATTTCTATGACGACACATACTAATGATCTCTCTACGTTTATTCAGAAGTGTATTCTGATAATGAAATTTCAAAATTTTAATTCTTTCTGTTAAACATTGATTACATCTGTCTTATAAGCTATTAGGGGTTCTGGCCTTACCTTTCAGTTTCCACTTTATCCGTGGAATTAGATGATTGTCTTTTAATTCCGAGTATTTTCAGTAAAGACCTGTATGATATCTTAATTTAGGTTCAGCGAAGAAGTGCCTGTGTGTATAAAGCCGTTGCTTACACATTCCCGTCGAAACCCGGATATAAACATTAAAACATTCCTTATTTTCCTTAGGGAAGATGGTGGCCTGATAAGATAAGGAGAAATTTAATGTTTATATCGGGATTTCAGCGGGAATTAGGAAGCAACGGCTTTATACATACACGCACTCCTTCACTAACCCTAATTTAATATATCAAACAGACCTTTCCAGAAAATACTGGGAGTTGAAAGAAAATAATCTACACCCACAGATAAAGAGACATGATCACCCAAGCGTGTATCATGTATGGCACTTGACTGACTATTTTTAGATACAATTTTGTAACAAAAAATCTATATAAAACTAAATTCTTATGTCATGAAATTTTTCTTTTTCAGGCTTCCCCTGTGAATATGTTGTATTATGGTATATCTATGGTTGTAAGGTGATGGACGAGTTCGTGTGGTGAACAAACATATTGCAATGAGTGATTGGATCGTGAATCAGATCAGCTAGGTCTAGGATAGAATGTGTTGACAAGCCCCAACCTACTAACTTTTAACTTTGTGCCACAATTATTGTAGATTACAATAACATAAATACAATCCAACTAGATTGGAACATACAATTCGTAGTAAGGAAGGCTATTAGAAATGGAAGCGTCTACAATATGTAGATAATATAAATGCAATCATATTTGTAACCAACATTAATATTTTGTTAATAGAGACTTTATAGCAAAAGTCAAACGTCGGTTCTCTGTGTAGGGCCAGGAATTTTTTTTCCGCTTGAAACAATCTTGCACATATATCAATCTACCATCCGCCCGTGCATTGAATTCTGTTGCCATATCTGGTCGGGTGTTCCTGCTATTCACCTAAGTATCCTTGACAAAATCAAACGGAGAACCTGTTTTATAACAGATCCCGACTTAAAAGCTCAGATACAGTCATTTTCTCACCGGCGCAATGTTACTTCCTTGTGTCTCTTCTACAAATACTTTCACGGCTTCTGCTCCGATGAACTTAGCTCACTGGTGAGCTGATTAATTTTCTCGAGCCACAGGAATAGCAACTAGGCCGCACCCTTTTACTGTGAAACCAATAAATTGTAAATGCAAATTCTACTCCAGCAGCTTCTTTTCTCGGACTTCCCGCCTGTGGATTTCCCTTCCATTTACTGAACATCTACTGTGCGTTCTGGTTATCGACTCGTAACGACAAATCGGGGAGCCGAGTTCGAATTCCAATTAAATTCTTTGAATTCACTTACGCGCAAATACCCATGACAAAAGTATTAATCCGTCTCTTCCTTCCAGTTATGGGTTAAATAATAGAACATATTAAGTTCTATAGCCTTGGTAGGCAACCAGTCTACCACAGAAAGTAATGGCAACCTACTGCGAGATAATCTTCTGCCCAGTCAGTCATGTCTCTTTCGAGACGTGATCGCCCAAGCGTGTATCGGGTATGGCACTTAACTGACTGACTAAACATCTTCTCTGACTAGGGTTACAATTTCACCATAGGGCTTGCATCAAAACGTAGTACCTGTTCTCCTCATCATTATTAAAATATAAAATTATTTTATAAAGAAATATTAGGCATTAATTAACCGAGCAGCCAGTGCTACTTGAGATACGCTATTCTTCACTAGCTAATTTAGCGGATTTAGCTATGGATTATATTTAGTCATTTTACTTTAAGTCTGTTGTGAGAGTTAAGCTGAGGAGACGTATGTGTACCCTGATCATCTAAGAGAATGTTTTCACTTATGACCAAGGTTTAAGAAATTCACTAAAATTTCATTTTATCTTTGGTAAAAACATGACATATTTTCTTTGACTAAACAAGTATCTAGGTTTTTGACTGAGATTAGAATGAGCTACATCAGCGTTTCATTTGCATAATTACATATTAACCAGCATCATAGCCCGGCGTTGTCCGTGCATCGCAGAACATTTTAGTAATAGGATTCGGTTATATAAAAAAGTTATATAAAAAATTGTTGTTTATAAATTGTTCAAAAATTCCATTAAAAAATCTATTTTCTTTCGTTTTGAGTAAACGTGAGACGATGTTGTGTGACATTGTAAATAACATTGCGTTTGTTTTTGTTTCAAAATTACGGGGGAAAATATTTACATTTTTTGTTGACTAAATGAATTTAACATAAAAATAAAAATTATTTATTTTGTTTTACTAAAATTAGAAATATAAAAACTATTATGCTCTCAGTTCAGAGATTTTGGAAGATTATTTAAATATTTAAAAATGTAGAAATATAAAAATTATTACGCTCTCAGATCAGAGATTTTGGAAGATTATTTAAATATTTAAAAATGTAGAAATATAAAAATTATTACGCTCTCAGTTCAGAAATTTTCGAAGAATATTTAAAGATGTGGACATTTACTTTTAGAGGAAAAAACTTCAGAATAAAAAAACTAAAAATAAAGGTTCATTTTTCAGTCGCATTTGACACGTGTGACGCAATCTAGCAACCATATTAGATCTTAGATGTTTACGGAGCAAATGTAAAAAATCGGCTCCATTGGCCAAAAAGTTTGAAAGGGAAATTCGCTGAACTTAAACTCAAAAGGTATGTGTCGACCTGGCTTCCCTGTAGATATCTGTCGCTAGAAAGTTTGAATGGCGTACGCGTACATAAGGAAGAGTCACACACAGACTCACAGATAGCCTTTTATATACATAGATTATTTAATTTTACAAATGAGAAAAGGTTTTGCGAAAAAGTCGGTTCCCCAGAATGTTTTTCTCCGTCAGAATCGACCTTTTACATTTGTAAATCTAAATTCGTCTGTGCTTTGAGTTCTCTTGCCATATCTATTCGGTTGCTCCAGGTATTCATCACGGGGTTCGCGACAAAATCTAAACGATGATCTGCAACGTAATCGATTAAGATTTAGCAGCTCGGCTACAGTCAGCATCTCAACGTTCGGATATGGCTTCCGTCTATGATTTTTTCACAAATATTTTCACAGCTTCTGTTTTGGCTAGCTTCTTTACCTGGTGCATCGACCACAGACATTAAATCGTGCTACCACATTGTCATCTAGTCAAATTTAATCGCTTTTCTACTCTATGAGCTTCTTTTCTCGCATTTTCCGCATGTTGTTATGTCATGACTGGCAGATTGCAATTCAAATATTTCCACAATATCAACTGATTAACCCGCCCAGCATATATATATATATATATATATATATATATATATATATATATATATATATATATATATATAAGTCTGTCTTTTGCTAACGTGCGTCCATAACCCAGAGGTAGAATCGCCGACTGACGCCAGTTCGGTCGGGTTTCAATCCTGGGTTAAAAGCAATCGGTTGTCTAACCGTACTGATGAGCTGTGATACAGCGAAACAGATCTGTCTGCGGATGACTATATATATATATATATATATATATATATATATATATATATATATACAAATGGCCACAATTATGAAGCCACCCCATGTTTTTTTAAATGATGTGTTTCTTACTATTTTTAGTATTTTTTGCCAAGTGCATAATTCTAAATGAAAATAGAATGGTTTCTTTGTTATTGCTACTTTTAATTAGTTTTACAAAGCAGCCAGGAAGCCTTTGTTTCGGCGAGCCAATAAGAAGAAGAGACTAGCATGGGGAAGAGAGCACAAAATCTGGACACCAGAACAGTTTATTTGATGCACATGTTATTGTGCAGTATTAACAAAAGAACCATTCCATTTTCAATTAAAATTATCTACTTGGCAATAAATACTAACAATAGTATGAAATACATCATATATATATATAAATAAATATATATATATATATATATATATATATATATATGTCAAGCCCAGTGCGGTTCGCATAAATGTTTGTGTGAGCACCGGTGGAGGGAGGTGCGTGTGTGAGCGTCTTTGCGCACGTCAATGGGTGTACAAATGTGTATATATATATATATAAATATATCTGCATCTAGCATGACAAAAAATTTTCCTCCCATTTCCACAAAAATACACCAATATACGCAGCCCGACATATAGCTATTTTTAAAAAAATTGATCAGTTTATCTAACGATCGCAAAAGCGTGAAACCCAGGGTAACAAATTCACACCTACCTATATGAATATGTCAGCTCTATCAATGATATTGAGCGCTTTCAAAGAAGTATACATAATATACAAATAATAAAATATATATAACAAATTGCATAAATATATTCACATTTATAATTATATACATGCACTTTTCACACACACAAACACACACACACACACACACACACATATATATATATATATATTCTCAAGAACATAATGTAGAGCAGTGATATAGAAAAACGTTTACAACATCATATTATCTTCACCTTTTCATAATGATTGTCAGCAAAGAAGAGAGTATTTAACTTTGTTTTTTTAATCGTATCACCCCGAGCAAGCGGTAATGCCACTGATGTGCAAGGGGCTACATTAGAGTAAAAATATTAAGTAGAAGTGAGTGAAGAGGAAGACGAACCAGTTGGAAAGGAGCAAGAGAAGGATGGGAATACAGGTGTGATGACAGTTGCAAAGGTGGAGAGAAAGGAAAAGATATACGGGGTGGTGAAAGAACTAGAGTCAAGTGGTTAAGAGATGGGTGTTGACATTGCATTTAAATTCCGGGAGGTTGTAGCCGTCAGGAAAGCAAGAATATGGGAGCAAGTTCCACAGGCGGGAAGTGCGAGAGAAGAAGCTGTAGGAGTAGAATTGTCGTCTGCATTTGGTTGATCTAACTGTGAATGGGTGGGACCCAGTTGCTAGTCTGGTTGCACCAGTAAACACCTGTTGCAGGGGCACCAGTGACTTAAGTTCATTGGAGCAGAAGTCATGAAAGTATTTATAGAACTGACAAAGGGAGGCCACATCTCGTCGGTTGGAATGGAACAAAATGAGATGCCCGTCACCATAACTATATTCTACCAGGCAATTATAGTAAAATACCACCAAAATAGAGATACCAAACGAACGTTTTTGTCAGACGAACCATTTATTGAAGAATTTTCATGTATCACATTCCTACAGGCCGTAGGCGATTCCCACTCTCCATAGATCACTTAATTTTGAGGATCTAAGAAATGCCATGACAACTTCATGGGATAATAGATTTCTCCACAGTTTTGTATTCAGAACTGGTTTCTTCCTGACTGGAGATCGCCCAACTCAAGGAAGACCACATTACAATTCTATTAATTCTTTTTCTGGGCGGAGATGATTAAACATATATATTTATGTTCGTGTTAGACGAGGTTTTCGCTGGGGATAATTGCAATATCAATATATGGCTAGATTAAAGCTTGCTTCCAAGAACAGCTATAGTCTAAACTGAAAAAACTCATCTCAGCAACCAGGCAATATCTATCTATCTATCTATCTATCTATCTATCTATCTATCTATCTATCTCCGTTTTATCTGTCTCACTTTAGTCATATCTATCTATCTATCTATCTATCTATCTCCGTTTAATCTGTCTCACTTTAGTCATATCTATCTATCTATCTATCTATCTATCTATCTATCTATCTATCTAATCTGACTCTGTTCATTATCTATCTATCTATCTATCTATCTATCTATCTATCTATCTATCTATCTATCTAGGTCAGTCTGTTCATATCTATCTATCTATCTATCTATCTATCTATCTATCTATCTATTTTTGTATATATTCTGTCTTTTCACATTTGTTTGTCCCTATATAGTTTTTCTTGATCTTTTATCTTTCTCTGTGTCTGTCTGTCTCATTTTCATTATATATATTCAATCTTTACAGGCGAGTTTTGTCCTTTGTCCTTTCTTTCTTTCTTTCTTTCTTAATAATCCGAATAGTTGCTTAAAACTTTCAATACCACCAAAATACTTTCGGAAAAACTTATTGTACTCATATGACCTGAAATTGTCGAAAATTTTTCAACAAACCCTTGTATTCTTGTGGAACAGACTTTTGATGTTGTTTATAGTAAGTTATTCTCTTTTTTTTTCTATTTTTTTTTCAATGTATTTAGATTAAAACTAATCCATGGTCCTGGAGCTCAGACTCTTTGGACGTTGGCACGAAAGACTAAAAAGCAGTAGTTGTTTCCAGTTAAAGCGAAACCTTAGACTGAGAGAAAAATGAATGGATATATGTCAAACTTTGATTTCCTGGTATCGATATCAAATAAGTTTTTTCGTCGTAAACTGAATTTTGAAGGCTAAATAAGTCCTCTGAGTAAATGGTATCATGGCAGAGATAAAGAACTATAATTATATCTACTTAGAGCCATACCCAAAGCAAAAACTAAAATAAAAAGGCTGAAAAACACAGACATACAGACAGATAAATAGACACACACACAAACGTCTTATCTGCCTTGAAACTTCTGAATATCACTTCTTATGTCTTTGTCTATGAGTGTATGAAATTTGATTAAAATCGGACCACTCCTTCTGTAACCCGATTTTTTCGATTTTCGATATTTATCGGGGGTACCTCGACACAAAACCTAGCTAAGAACACTCGCAGACGCTTATAGTACAACTGTGTAAATTTTCAAGAAAATCGGTTCAGCCGTTTCGGAGTCTATAAACAACGAACACACACACAGAGACAAAGTTCTATTTATAAATAAGTTTAGATTTAGATATGTGAGTATGCAAATGCAAGATTTGTATGTGAGCATGGATGAGTGTGTGTCTATGTTTATTTGTATGTATAAACACAGGTACATTTGTATGTACATATGTATGTGTATGGACATGTGTATATGTGTATATAAATAGGTATACGTGATTGTGTTAATATGTTGGGTTACACGTATATACGTAGCCATGGACTTCTGAGTGGACGTGTAATGACTTTATGGTCACTATCCAAGAATGATGACCACCTTCTCAACTGGTCTAAAGATCTCAAACTGAGATAACGCCAAGGACACTGTTTTGAAATCTTTTTACTTGTTTTCCTTTTCATTTTATATTTATAATTTAAAATGTTTATTCCGGGAAAATATTTGTACCGAATGGAACGAACATAGTGTGGTCTGATGAAATGAGCTACTTTAGCTCATAAAAAATTAATTATAATTTATAACCAATTTAAATACTTGTTGAATTTTCCTTTATATATATATATATATATATATATATATATATATATATATATATATATATATTTAAATTAAAATAGGATTAATTCAAGGATATTGGATGACCATTTCGATATGAAAATCCCCACGGGGGATAACACATCACCTCAGCAACAAAAAAATCCTTTCAGAAACTGGAGAAAAATCAGTCTAATTTCCCTTTTTAAATAGATTTGCAAAGAAATTAAAAAAAGAAAAAGATAAAACAAAATAAAATCAAATAAACAAGAAAAGAAAAACTGACATCGTCTGGGTTCGCAAAAAAGGAAAGAGAATTGTAACTTAAAAAGAACGGACGGCGTGTTGAATTGATATAAGGTTAAGCAAAACGGAAAAAAGGTGGGAGATAAGAGAGATAAAGGAAGGGAGGGAAAAAAGAAAAGAAAGAAAAAAATTTATACATTACAGACGCTGGACATATTAAAAAACTTAACTTCCCAAAAACGTTGAAGTATTAGAAAAAGACCTTTACTTAAAAAGGTATAATTATTTTTAAAGGGAATAAAAAGATATAGGATTTAAAATAAATTTTTATAAAAAAATTAGGTCATTTGATTTAAACTAAATAAAGACACCGCTAGGTAGAAAAAACATTCATTTACAATTATACATACGTATAGAAGTACACACATACATACACATACACACACACAATTCTTCAATTATGAATACAAATATACATACATACACATATACACACACATACATTCAATTCCATACACACTTATATACGTATATACACATACACACATATATACAAATATACACATACACACACAAACATACACATATACATAAAAATTATAAACAAAAATAAAAATTAAAAATTAAAAATTTAAAAATTTAAAAATTAAAAATTTAAAAATTAAAATTTAAAAATTAAAAATTTAAAATCCGCCCTATGACGGCACTTATTAATGAATTCCTTTCTAACATTCAAAAGTAAGTCCTGATGAGGAAACTTCAGAATCGGAATCTTCTCCAATAAACATGGACGACACCTATCACGAAAATTTTTAGGGGTACAGGCTGAGCCTATTAATTTCCAGCTGATTATAGGGTCCTGCCCTTCCTCCTTCATTTTCCAGAATCTACATGATAGTGCTGTCTGGAATCTTTGGTTAGGGTTCGAAAACGAGTACCTGTGGTTGTAAAGTCTCTGTTTGAAAGGGCCTGCGGACATACCAATATAAGTCCGGTAATTGTCTTTGTTGTTAGATGGGGAAATACGGGCTTCATAAATTACTTGGGTGGATTTACATTTGCCATGCACCGGGCAGGTATCCACAGAATTACAATTACATTTATCAACAATTCCAGATTTAACGTCGGTATTATTTAAGTTCATTAAAATATGTATATTTTAATGAACTTAAATAATACCGACGTTAAAATTTTTGTACTTGCTTGATTTTAGTATCCACCATCTGTATTTGGTATTTTGGGCTGCTCATTTTGCTGGTGACCATGCATTCTGTTTTCTTGCAGTTTATTTAGAATCCATTTTTGTCACTCTCTTCAACTACCTTCTGTAGGAGGTCTTGTATTCTTTAAAAACATATGCTTTCAAAAATAATCACACTCTTTTATATAACATCGTATTTTTGTTCTGTGTTAAGCTAAATTTTGTTCCTTTGTTTTCGTTGTAAATAACTGGAACAAAAACTGTAACAATAAAATAAACTGCAATAACATTATTCTTTCTTTGTGGAGGATATATTTTCTTTTCTGGAGGATACATTCCCTTTCCTGAAGAATACATTTTCATTTCTGGAGGATACATTTTTTCTGGAAGATACATCTTTTTCTGGAGGATATATTTTCTTTTCTGGGGGATATATTTTCTTTTCTGGGGGATATATTTTCTTTTCTGGAGGATATATTTTATTTTCTGGAGGATATATTTTCTTTTTTGGCGGGTACGCTTTCTTTCCTGGGGCATACATTTTCTTTTCTGGAAGATATATATCATAAATTTTTCAACCGTTTCTATTTAAGTCAGATTTCGTTCTCTTGTAAACATTTCTGATGATATAATCTGTAGTTTTACATACATCTTCCTATATATATATATATATTATTGTCATCAGCAGACAGATCTGTATCACAGCTCATCAGTACGGTTAGACTCCGATTGCTCCTTTACCCAGGCTCGAAACCCGACCGAATTGGCGTCAGTCGGCGACTCTACCCCTGGGTCACGGGGCGTTCGGTGGAAGAAGGCAGTCTTTTTAGCACATATCATATTAAGCGCCCAATAGCTAGAGTGATCCAATTCACTTTTACTGAATGAGTGATGTGTACACGCTAGGGTGGCTACTGTTTTTCAAAGTCTACCATTCTTCCAGAGTGATCAATCAGGGTGTCAGAGCGTAATTATATATATATATATATATATATATATATATATATATATGTGTGTGTGTGTGTGTGTGTGTGTGTGTGTGTGTGTGTGTGTGTGTGTACGTGAGTCAGTCTGTATAGTAATACAGATTTTATTAGAATTCATATTAAAAAGTTTAGTCGATTTTCTGTGAATTGCAGATATCTCTCACTGTAAGATTTCGACATTGCTTTCATAAACTATAATTTACAAGAAAATTCAAAGCTGTCTAAACCGTCTATTATTTCTTAACTCTGTATTTCCGAGACAAATGTGACTGCGTGTATATATTTATAGATGTTAATGCCTTACAGACATACAAATCCACGAGAAAGAAGATTTTTTTTAAAAAAAGTGTCACTGTTAGAATTATATATTTCACATTTTTAAAAATATATTACTCACTTACCAACATGTCTGTCCGTTTTAAAAGCCGGTTTTTCTTTTGAATCATCATTAATCTTTTTTCGTCGAATGAAAGTAAAATATACACTGTCATCCAAATATCTTTGGAAGAAATCTTTACAAAAAAAAACATTTCCGTACTTGAGCAGGACCGAACACTTTAAATGAAATGAACCGATAGCTTCATAACTAAAATTTACTCTTAAGGTCTTCAAATTTTATTTTTTAATAAATGTGTCACCAATATAGAAGCAGATTCATTAGTAGAACCGAAAGAAAAAAAATAGAGAGAAAGGTAGCGAGAGTGATTTCATTGGCCAGAGATTAGATTTGCATGTTCGTCATCTTTCCTCCAGTAAATTTGGGACAAGCATGGTGCCATGGGCAGTTGGAGTAATAACAAGACAAAATCATCACCACCGCCGCTGTTCAACATACGCACAAAAGCCAACCTTCGGCAGTCTCCCTAAAGCTTCTGTGAAAAGCGAACAAAGACATTTTTGAATAGTCACAAACTTGAAAACTCCGATTGGAGTGAACTAACATGACCAACCAAAAACTCTAATTAATTTTAAGAATACAAACACTTCTCTTGGACGAAACATCCGCTCCGTCGGCTAAGTATAAATAAGGGATTGGCGATTGTTATATTCTATTTTTAGTGTGTTTCTTTTTGTATGTATTTAAAGACTTTTTCCGCAACTTATTCGGGTGTCATTCAATCTATTTTTGGTGCCGTTTTCATTAACTCAAATGTGCACGTGCGCCCAATCTGGTTCAAGTTGGTGAAGAGTCAGTAGCAAGATTTGAGCGTGACTTCTTTGAGATCAAAATTCACAACGTTAAGTGCCATACGTGATACAAGCTTTGGGCGATCATGTCTCGAAAGAGACATGACTGATTGGACACAACATTATTCCGCAGTAGGTTGCCATTGCTTTCTGCGGTAGACTGGTTGCCAGCCAAGGCTAGAGAACCAAATCTTTCATATTATTTAACCCATAACTGTAGGCAGAAGATATATATATATATATTATTAACTAGTAATAAGTGGGCGATCCGTTTATTACTTCATAATAATGTAAAACTTTTCCCCCCCCTTTTATGCCCAGTAGAAGCCTAATCATATTTCTAACTATTATGTTTAGTCAGTTAGTTAAGTGCCATACCTGTTACACGCTTGGGCGATCATGTCCCGAGAGAGACATGACTGACTAGGCAATAGATTTTCTCGCAGTAGGTTGCTATTGCTGGCTGTGGTTGACTGGTTGCCAGCTAAGGCTATAGAACCCAATCTGTCCTGTTATTTGACTCATAGCTAGAGGGGAAGAGATGTATTATAATATTCAGTAGTAATAGGTGGGGTGATCAGTTTATTACTTCATAACAGTAGAAAACCGATCCCCCACCTTATGCCCAGTAGACGTTTTAATCATGTTTCCAACTATTATATTCAGTCAGTCAGTTAAGTGCCATACTTGATACACGCTTTGGGCGATCATGTCCCGAAAGAGACATGACTGACTGGGCAGAAGATTATCCCGCAGTAGGTTGCTATTGCGTTCTGTGGTTGACTGGTTGCCAACCAAGGCTATAGAACCCAATCTGTCCTATTATTTGACCCATAACTGGAGGGAAGCGATGAATTAATATTTTCCCCAAGGGTATTTGTGCGCAAATGAATGCAATGAATTCAACTGGAATACGAACTCGGCACCCTGATTTCTTGTTCCGAGTCGATATCTACTGCACCACAACGCACATAGTGCATTGGTTATATTATTACAATAGTGTCCATTATATTATATTTTTCAAAAGCAGTCTGTGAGAATCTTGATGAAACATTTCCTGACAAATTGACTGGGCGAAGAGGTACAATTGATTGGCCAGTATGTTCAGCTGACTTGACCTCAATAAATCTATTCTTTTGAGCAAAGTTTATAGTCGAAAAGCAAGAACTGTTGTTGATATGGACAACAGTTTGAACACCTGTATTCATAAGGTTTAAGCGTTTTTTGTATTATTCTGCATGATAAAATTAAATTGTCAATATAATAATTGTATTAGTAAATATAATTTTATATGTAATTACAAAAATTTTCTATCATTTACTATCTATAATGTATCTATATCTATATCTATATATTTCTTATTAAAACAATTATTCAAGACATTAGACAATGTTAAGTGCTCTCTGAATATACTGTTTAATTATAAAAACAGAGTATCTACTAAAATACGTGTATCTATCAAAAGTAATATTTGAAAAAATAATTATATATATGCATAGTTTAAATAAAAAGAAGACAAGAGGGAAACTGTATTTAACTCGCCCACGCGTTTCGTCCTCTGGTTGACTTTATCAAGGCAAAAAGACGAAATGAACTTTATTCCAAACTAGCATCATAACCCGGTGTTGCTCGTGCAAATCAGAACATTTTAGTAGGATTATATAAAAAAATAATTATATAAAAAATTGTTGTTTCAAAATTGTTCAAAAATTCCATTAAAAAATCTATTTTCTTTTGTTTTGCGTCAACCTAATTTGATGTTTTGTGTTCCATTGTAAACAACATTGCGTTTGTTTTTGTTTCAAAATTACGAGTAAAAATATTCACATTTTTTTGTTGACCGATTAAATTTTTAAAACGTCGGAATAAAAATTAAATATAGAGTCTAAATTTTTTTTAATAAAAAAATATTTTAGTAGCGATTGGCACGTGTGATTTGATTTCTGTGATGTAATTCAGCAACCATCTTAGATCTTAAATGTTTTACAGAACAAATGTAAACAATCAGCTCCATTGGCCAAAAGGTGCGAAAGTGAAAATTACTGAACTTGTGTCCACCTGGCTTCACTATAGATATGTGTCCCTAGAAAGTCTGAATGGCGTAGTTTAAAAAATGTAAGCGTGCATAGGGAACAGTCACACACAGACTCACAGATTGCCTTTTATATATATAGATTATGTATCTATAAACAAACTGTTGGCAACGATAAAACGCTCACAAATTATTAAAAAATAACTTCTTTTTTTGCCAATCTTATCTTTGGTAATGGAACTGATACTGAATAAACTGACATACATAATAAAAAATTTCAAAAATACTGTTGAATCCCCGTCATTTTAACATCTCGTGATTTTGCACTACACATGAAGGAATTCCAAAACAGACTAACATACATAATAAAAAGTTCCAAAGCAAACGGTTGAATTCCCTTCATTTTAACATCTCGTGACTTTGCCCTACACATGAAAGAATTCTAAAACAGACTAACATACATAATAAAATGTTCAAAGAATACGGTTGAATCCCCGTCATTTTAACATCTCGTGACATTGCACGACACATGAAGGAGTTGTAAAACTAAAATATTCTGTTACTCTTTTTGAATGATTTGTGAGCGTTTTCATAGTTGCCAACAGTGTTTGTTTATATATACGTAATTTGGAATAAAGCTCATTTCGTTTTTTTGCCTTGATAAAGACCATCACAGGACAAAACGCGTAAGCGAGTTAAATATAGTACTTCTCCTTTCTTTTGGGGAAAAAGAAAATGCTTTCCCTGACCCAAGAAAGCATATTAAAATATATATATATATATATATATATATATATATAAACTTTTGCTCATACAAGACAATAAAGCTGCTTAGGTTCAAGATGTTAGTGAATGCAATAATTATATGGAAAAAAATCTTTATTAATGATAACTTACAATATTAGAACTGGAATTAAGAAAAAAAAACAATTGCTGTTACATTTACCTTTTTTAAAATCATAGTTGACTGGGAAGGAACAACCAGAAGAGAACTTCACAAACGGGAGTTCGAGTGAAGAAACTGTAATCATAGAACTTACAGTTACATCTAACCATTTCAAGTGTGAAAGTATGAGACCAATATATCTTTTGTTAACTACAGGTTTGTACACATTCAGTATTAATTATAACTTTTAAAAATCAATTTATGTAGGAGTCGTTTTTAACAAATAACGTAATACAGCTTTATAAATATATATATTTATTTAATGTTTTTTCATATAAGCAATTAATATCTACTTTCTTGAAGATGCGATGATGGATATTCATCTGTTGAGAAAACAAAGAATGTCTCGTCTGCTTGCAGCAAAATTTTCAGTTATTTAGTTTTAATGAATTATTCAGAAAGATATTTTTTGTTATTGTTGGTATATGAAATCATATTAAAATTTCGAATATTATGTATTTCAAAAACTGTGTTTAGCGTGATAGTTCATCATTGGTTTCTTTGAATAACATTTTGATGAAGAGAATTATTTTGGGTACAAATATCTTGCTCACTGATTTTTATGCATGGCAGGTTCAATCCTCAAGTTACATACAAGATACGGCAAACGATGATGTGATTAGAATTTAATTCAAAGTCTACTTATTCTCCAAGTATTAATTTCATTACATTCAATTCTGTTCATCCGTTCACCATTTACAAGACGTTAAACCTATTACTTTAAGCTGGTAACAATTTTCCAGATTTCTGATTTAAACGAAAATATATTGCAATTAGTCTGAAGTTACAAGAAATTTTTAAATGGATTAAAATTATTTTTTGTCAATATTTTCCCCCCTTTTTGACTTCTACTAGTAATAAGAGACATAGGATTATTAAGGTCACTTACATGACGTTTCTTGAGTAGCTTTCGTAGTTTAATTCGCATTGTTACATCATAGGCAACAATAATAATAGAACCAACAATTTTACTTACCATAGGTAAGTGCAAAAGCAATCATCGATATATTTTCTGAATTCACGTTTGAAAAATGCAGATAGATATTTTTTCTTCTTCTATGTGCCCTGTCCTTTCAGGACGTAGGCGATCATGGCTTTCCACATCTCCCTATCCCTGGTGGCTCTGAGCACGTTTTCTCCTATTACATCACACAACCCTTATTCTGTCATCCACAAGCTCAAGACAATAAATCTAGATTATAAATGTATAGAAACTAGCGTGACCTCGAAATGGGGGATCAGTTTACATATTAATTATAATATAGAATTGATCCCCCATTTTATATCTACATTATAATTTCTTATAAACAGTTGGCATATATTCTTCTTCTATGTGCCCTGTCCTTTCAGGACGTAGGCGATCATGGCTTTCCACATCTCCCTATCCCTGGTGGCTCTGAGCACGTTTTCTCCTATTACATCACACAACCCTTATTCTGTCATCCACAAGCTCAAGACAATAAATCTAGATTATAAATGTATAGAAACTAGCGTGACCTCGAAATGGGGGATCAGTTTACATATTAATTATAATATAGAATTGATCCCCCATTTTATATCTACATTATAATTTCTTATCAACAGTTGGCATATATATTCTTCCATGTATCCTGTCCCTTCAGGACGCAGGCGATCATGTCTTTCCACATTTTATAGCCGGCATACGAGAAAGTTTACTGCGAATTCAAAACATGAGAGACAACAACAGGAATCATTCTGGTATCTTTTTCCAAGAATAATGGAATTCGCAGATATTAAAAGAAAACATCATGTGCTTTCACAAAGATCAAATTAAACTTTATGAGAAGTAACAGAAAAAAATAACAACTGAGAAATATCAATTATTTCTCGCTTGAGATTATGAGACATTATTATAAGAACATTATCAACTTGTTTTATTTGACGTGTTCTTTTGGAATTGTGCACCTCCAGGTGGTGTAATGGTCAGCAAGCTTGTCTCGATCCTCACTGAGTGCCCCATACTTTCGGCCTTGGGTCACATCTAAGCTGCGCTTGGAAAATTACCATGTTCTTTTGGAATCGTCTCTCTATTGTTGCTCCAAAAGATATCCTTGCTTAGTCATACATTTTCAAAAGTAAGTTAATTGTATAAATAATGTTTACTCGAATTTTAGTCAATCAGTTTAGTACCATACAAGAAACACGCTTGAGCGATCATGACTCGAAATAGACACGACTGACTGGGCAGAAGATTATCCCGCAGTGGGTTGTCATTACTTTCTGCGGTAGACCGGTTGCCAGCCAAGGCTATAGAACTTAATTCGTCCTATTATTTAACCCATAGCAAGATGGAGAAGAGATGTATTATATTATTAAGTAGTAATTAGTGGGGTGTCAGCTTATTACTTCATAGCAGCTATTATATTAAGTCCGTCAGTAAAGTGCCATACGTGATACACGCTTTGGGCGATCATGTCTCTTTCGAGACATGACTGACTTGGCAGAAGAATATCCCGCAGTAGGTTGCTTTTACTTTTTGAGATAAACTGGTTGGCAGCCAAGGCTATAAAACATAATCTGTCCTGTTATTTAATCTATAACTAGAAAGAAGAGACGGATTAATACCTTTCCCAATGGTATTTGTGCGCAAGTGTACGCAATGAATTTAACTGGTACTCGAACTTGGCTCCCTGATTTCTCGTTCCGGGCTGATATCCAGTATATCGCAACCAGTTTATCTTGCTTCAATTACGTCATGTAAGTTTTAAATTGTTCAGGCTTTTCTTCCACGTTATACTCCCCTTTAACCCACATAGAGAAACTTTATTGCCTACCATCACAATGGATGACGCTAATCTACTACAGAGCAACACACCTTGTGCTTACTCTCAAATGGAATGACTACATCGAGTCCATCATCATCATCATCATCATCCTGCGGCCTCAGGCGAGATAGAACTCACTACACCCTTCCAGTATTCCCTATTTGTCATAGCTCCTGTAAGGTCTTCCTTGGCGATAGATGTATCTCTATGTATCCCGTCTTTAAGGGCTAACTTATGAGATCGATTGTAAGATGATGGGCGCCTCCATAATACAAACGACGAAACAATTTCATCTGTGGCACGTGCACAATGCCCAGCAAACTGGACACGTCTCTTTTGAACTAAGGTTGATACTCTTGGTAGGTCTCCATATATCATTTCTAGAGTTGGGTGGTTTCGCCATGAAAGGTCAAGTACTCTTCTGAGAAGATGAATATAACATCCATCTAAACGGCGCTGTTGTTTTGCTGAAAGAGTCCAAGTTTCAGATCCATAGAGTTTAGACTGGTTCAATAAGTGCGCGAAAAACTTGGATTTTGATCTTACGATCAAGATTGTTTTTCCAGATCTTATCCATTTTGTTACAAGTTAGTCCATGCTATGCCTTTTCTGATATCAAAGCTATATCTGATATCATAGTTGCATCTAGTGCTAGGAAGGTTGTGTCACTGTGTTGGGAAAGGTAATTTTTCTCGTCAGAATCCTTTTTGCCCATTTATAAATCTAGCATTTATATGTGCATTAAATATTGTTGTCAAATTTGGTCGGGTGCTCCTGCTTATTCATCTTGATGTTCTTGAAAAAGTCCAAAGGATGATTTGAATAAAATCCATCCAGACTTATCAGCTCGCCTTCAGTCACTTTCTCACCGACGTTGATGTAGCTTCCCTATGTCTTTTTCACACATATTTCCATGGTACGTTCTCTGAGGGGTGTTTTTTTTCTCTTGTTACCTGACCAAATTTATTTACACGTGCCACTAGACTAACGACTATGTCCTACACTCTTTCCGTTTAAATAGTTAAATCCAAACTCCTCTTCAACTCTAACAGTTTCTTTTCTCGCGCTTTTTGTTTTTGGAACTCATTTCCACTTACCTGCTTCCATTGTTGCCAAAATCTTTTATAGTTTAAATACAATGTCAATCGCCATTTTCTATCTACAGTGGAACCTCTATTTACGAAATTAATTCATTCTTGAAGTCGTTTCCTAACGTGAAAATTTCGGAAGTAAGCTTTTTACCCTATAAATAATCAGTTCAAAGCCTCCATTTCAAACCCCCACCAAATCTCGTGAGGCAAAAGCATCAGGCCAAAGCTTTCTTCAAGCCACATTAAGGGTACATCTGGTCACCTCCTGCCAAGCCATGTCGATTATCTTAAGGTACACAACAATATCGAAGTGCTGCTTCCAAAACTCACGAAGGGTAAGCTGGGTGTTTAAGGTGATGTCGAAACACCACTTGAACCGCTGTTTCGTGTAGAGTTTCTTGAAGTTCGAAAGGACTTGTTAGTCCATGGGCTGGAGGATAGAGGCGGTGTTAAGTGGGAGGTACAGCACTTTAATAAACGAGAACTCCTACAGGATATCATATTCGAGGCTTACATTATCAAGAATGAGGAGGCAGTTAAGAAAACTATGGCGGACTCTGGGCCCTGCAGTAGCAGCGCGTATTTTGCAATTTTCGCCTTCCGTATCCTGAAATTTCTTTCGTAACATGAGGCAATATTTTTCCGAAGAGGCGTTTCGCAACCTGAAAATTTCGTATGTATAGCCTTTTGTAAGTAGCGTTTCCACTATACTTGATTCCTATCCACCACTTATCTTTTCTTCGATATCCACTGTACCTTAGTTTTCTCTCGCTGAAACCCACTGTGCACCAGTGGCGGTCTTGCCTTACTTGAAAGGAAATAATTATAAAAATATTTTTTCAGTAAATATTTTTATTAAAACATTGTTGTTGCTCAAGTTTTTTGTCCCAATTTGTTTCTGATTTTGTTAGTGCGATCTCGTCTCTGTCTTTAGAAAGCTGCTACCAATTAACCACCATAGACAACCGCACCTACCTCCCATTAGCATGGAACAGGCTTGCCTCCCAGAGAGTAAAACACTACGCCTGCTTGGCCTGACACTCTCAACGGACCTCAAGTGGAATGACTACATCGACTCCATTGCTAAATCCGCTGCTATGAAAGTTGGCTATCTGTGCAGGTCCCGAAAGTTTTTCCCGTCTGAGTCCATCCTGCACATATATAAATCTGCCATCCGCCCGTGTATTGAATACTGCTGCCACATCTGGTCGGGTGCCCCTGCTATTCACTTGACAAAATACAACGGAGAATCTGTAATGTGATCGATACCGACTTAGCTGACCGCCTGCAGTCACTCTCTCACTGGCGTTACGTGGCTTCCTTGTGCCTCTTCTATAAATACTTTCACGGCTTCTGCTCCGATGAACTTAGATCACTGGTGCCCTCTAGGTACGAATTTGCACGAGATACTAGATTAGCAACTAGGTCCCACCCTTTTACAGTTAAACCGATAAAATGTAACCTCAATTTCTACCCCAACAGTTTCTTTTCTCGCACTTCCCGCCTGTGGAATTCCCTTCCGCATACTTGTTTCCCCGACGGCTACAACCTCCAGGAGTTTAAATGTAAGGTTAATAGACACCTCTTAACACACTAACTCACACCCACTCTTTCCAACTCTCTCCCTATGTACATCCTAAGTCGTCTATCACCCTCCTTCTGACATTTCCTATACCCAATCGCTCTATGTAACCCCCTGCGCTATAGTGGCAGTGGAATGCCTTGCTTGGGGTGACACGATTAAAAACAATTTCCTCAAAAGAGACTGACCAACTCTTTCTGTTATAAGATCTGATATCATAAAATAGATTAGCGCTTTCAATTTTGTTTATTCCCAAATTTTACTATGTCTACGTACTTTGCATCTTTCACTGTTTCTCTTGTTACATTGTGTATGTGAATTCGACGATTATAAGTCAAGGGTACGGATGAGGGGAGGAAGAAAACTTCTGACTAATAAAGAGCCACGGAGATTATTGAAAATATATTCTTTTTTCTATCAGTTGATGTTAATGCGTCCTAGTAAAAAGGGAAAAATCAATGTGAGTAGTTTGGGAATTACTTAACCACAAATTAGAAATAAGATAAAATTTCGTATTAAATACCTTCCAAAATATCCCGAGAAATGTAATTTCGTCATTGATAAGTAGTCGGTTGAATAACCTCTGCGAGAAAAAATCAAAGTAGACATTTGCAATCATGTTCCTGATACGATTTCATACTACAAAATCGAAACGTTTATTCTTGTGTAAAAGTGGCTGATTTGGATTTTATTTACAAACGGAGACATTCATAATTTGTTCAGTCAATTGCCGTATGTGATACACGTTTTGCGCGATGATGTTCCTTTTCCGCTAAATATTTCTCCGCCGTAGTTTGCTGTTACTTTCTACGATTAACTGGTTTCCAATCAAAGCTATAGAACTTAATCTGTTTTGCTATTTAACGCATAGCTAAAGGGAGAAAAGACGGATTTTATTATACGAGGATAATTCAATAAATAGAGTGAATTTTTCGGTATAAGGACTTCTAATACAGATAGAAGATCACTTTTTTTTGAAAAAAATTTCCTTACTTCTTTTTCAAAGGGATTTAATTTTGTCTTGCAGATTGAAAAAAAAACATTGAGAGTTTTGGAGATTAACAAATATGACCGACCAAGATCCATGCTCCAGGATTGAACAGTGGTCAATTATCAAGTTTTTGGTTGCTGAACCAGTTGAAATTCATAGGAGAATGCCAACTGTGTATGGTGCCACATGTTTCAGCTAAAACAATGTCTACAAATTGGCTAAATTGTTTAAAGAAGGACGGAGCAGTGTTGAAGATGAAAACAGGCGTGGGAGGCCTACAGAAGTGATTTCTCCTGATATAATCGAATCAGTCAATGATCTCATTCAGTCTGACAGAAGGGCGACAGTGGATGACATTGCAAGGACTTTGAGCCTATCTGTTGGGACAGCACACAAAACTGTCCATGATGACCTTGCCTACTTGTTGGTCAGCTGCCGGTGGGTGCCAAAGATGCCAAACGATGCAGACCATCAACGAGATGGGCTGAGAACTGCCCCCTCAACCCCCTTACAGCACTGACGTTGCCACTTCAGACTTTCACCTGTTTGGTCTCTTTGAAAGCGTTCACGGAGGCACGAAGTTTGAAAGTTACGATGAAGTCAAAAGTGCTCTGAGCGATTGGCTGAGACATCAGTCCAAAGATTTTTACTTTGAGGTAATACGGAAGCTTGTGCACAGATGGGAAAAGTGTGTGACACTGCTGGGAGACTAGGTTGAAAAATAAAAAAAATAAGTAATCTTGTATCTGTATTAGAAGTCCTTATACCGAAAAATTCATTTTATTATTTGAATGACGCTCGTATCATTAGATTAATACGTATTAAATAGTAAAGGATGAGATTTTTACTTCATAATAAAAAAAACGATTCCTCACTTTATGCCCAGAAGAAGCTTTGCTTATGCCTTGGGTTAGGAGAGGGGTGCGGAGTAGCTTAGTTTTGGACAGGTCACTTTTTAATTTTGTCTGAGTAATTCTTATGTTGGGATGTAAGGTTTTTTAAGAAAGGGTAGATACTTTTTAATTTACTACTATCTATGAGTGGATGGAATAAAGTTGCTATTAATGTTGTGTGAGTTGATTTTCTTTTATTTGTATGATGTTTGTTTTTTTTCATTTTCAGGATTAAACATGGGTATTCATTAGCTTTTTGGAGAGGATTATTGTATATGCATTGGGGTATTTTTGGTTAATTAAGGCTGTATCACTATGGCTACAAACTGCCGGCTGATTCGTACTACACTCCCACCAGACTCACTTACATATCATATTTCCAAAAATAACTAATTTTCACCATTTATTTTTCATTTAAACTTATCACCAGATGAGGGGCAAACGTGGCTCCGAAACGCGAAAATTTTGTGTAGTGATACTATGCTTTTATAAACCATTGTAACAACCATTACAATACATACATATATATATATATATATATATATATATATATATATATATATATATATAGTTGTATCTATTCAAGTATGGCTATCTCTCATTTTCTCTGTCTGTTAATCTATCTATCTATCTATCTATCTATCTATCTATCTATCTATCTATCTATCTATCTATCTAAGCGGCTGAAGTGGAATGTCAAGGACCAGTCTCCAGATCAGGTGTAAGGCAACCACCAATTCGCGCGTATATGGATGACATGACCATAACCAGCACGTCCGTCATTGGGGCTAGGCGGTTGCTGAAGGGCATCGAAGAAATCATCGACTGGGCGAGAATGAGTTTTAACGCTTCCAAATCACGTTCCCTAGTAATGAAAAAAGGTAAACTTTCGGAAAACGAAAGATTTAAGCTCTTTGGAGATGACATACCTACAATACATCAAAAGCCCGTAAAGAGCTTGGGGAAGCAGTTCGATGAAACCCAAAAGTTTCAAGATCCGTAATATGAACAAAGAAGAATCTAGAAGGGTGGTTAATCAGGGTTGATAAGTCTGGTTTACCTGGCAGATATAAAGCTTGCATTTATCAACAAGTCATTCTTCCAAAAAGACCCTGGCCTGTAACTATCTATGATTTCACTTCATCCACGGTAGAACTAATGGAAAGAAGCATAACATCACGACTACGTAGGTGGTTAGGTTTGCCAAGATCTCTATGCAGCGCAGCGTTATACGGGAAATCAAATGCACTAAAACTCCCGTTTAAAAGCCTACACGAAGAATTTAAAGTAGCTAAAATGATAGCCACAATCCAGTACGAGTGCTCGAAAGATCCCAAAGTAGCCGGTGCGGGAATATCAGTGTATACAGGTAGAAAATGGAACGCCTCGAAAGAACTGAATACAGCAAAAGAAAGAATCCGAGAAAAGGCAATACTAGGGACCGTAGCTACTGGACGCGCTGGCCTCGGGTTTTTTCCCTCAGAAAAATATGACACAGTGCAAGGAAAAAAGAAAAGTCATCTTTTGCAGGGAGAAATCAGAAACGGCGAAGAAGAGAAACGAATAGCAATCCAAGTCGGGATGAGACAGCAAGGGGCATGGACCAAATGAATCTCTATGTTCAAATGGTCCGAAATATCGCACGGTGATTCCAGATTAAAATTTCTGATTTGGGCAGTATACGACACCCTGCCAAGCCCCGCAAACCTACAATTATGGTATAAATCAGAGTCGCCAAATTATCATCTTTGTGGGCGCAAAGGTACATTAAAACATATCCTGAGTAGCTGTAAGTCTGCACTGGCTGATCGGCGCTACAGGTGGCGCCATGACTAAATTCTAAAAGAGATCGTGGAAATAGTTCAAAATGCAATCAAAGATAATGTTTATAACCCAAACGCAAGGCTGATAAAATTCATTAAAGCGGGCGCGAAAATCCCCAAAAACCGAAAGGTAATTCCAAACCTGTTATCTCCTGCAACAGACTGGGAACTAATGGCCAATATAGGCTCGAGATTGAAATTCCCAGAGCAAATTGCCATCACAAAACTTCGCCCTGACATAGATTTCTTCTCACATAATTTGAAAAAGATAGTTTTGTGGGAACTGACAATCCCCTGGGAAGAAAACGCAGAAGAAGCCCATGAAAGGAAAAAGTTAAAATATGACGAAATGCTGGAGAGTTGCAGGGTTAGAGGCTGGAGGGCTAGCTGCACTTCCATAGAAGTAGGAACTAGAGGATTTGCAGCAAGATCATTAAGCAAAGCCTTAACAGATATTGGGATAGTGGGAGTAAAAAAAAGAAAAGCACTCAAGTCCATAACTGATACAGCGGAAAGAACAGCCAATTGGTTATGGATCAAAAGGGCGAGTATCTGGATTTCAAAAACAAACTGTTAGCTAAATTCCCCGAAATTCTGCATTTCTGAGTTCTCTTAATTTCTTTTTTATTAATTAATAGTACTCGTAAATAAGATAAAATGCATAAATAAGTTTTAAATTAATGTATTTAATTGTAATTAAGGTTTTTACTTGTACATAATTTATTATATATTTAGGTGTGTTTTAAAGGATTTTAAGTACTTTTGTATATATATATATATATATATATATATATATATATATATATATATATATATGGAACGATTTGAAATGTATACATATTTGTAGATACTTGTATTTATAAACGGAATAAAAGTCCATAACCGAAACAGCGGAAAGAACAGCTAATTGCTTATGGATCAAAAGAGAGAGTGCCTGGATTCGAAATTGTTAGCTAAAAATCCCCGAAATTCTGCGTCTAAGTTAATGTTTCGGACGAGCTCATGTACGGTTCGCCTCTAAATGGAAAGTGGCTCTGACTGTTGCCAATCAGAAGCATTTGCAAGGTTTCCTACCGGGCCTAAACGTAATTTTCCAGTGTCTGAAAGCGCTTATCGAAGGTGGGCCAGAAACAGATCATCTCTGGTCGGGTCGGCGCGGTGAGAGGAGTATGATGTTGAAAGACCCGAAACCTCCTAGTGATCCTCGCGATGACATCACTGACGACACCCTCTAGCGCCCCCATTACGCTGCCTATGTTTGAAATATCTCAGTCTATTCACACACACACACACACACACACACACACACACACACACACACACACACACACACACGCATATATATATATATATATATATATATATATATATATATTTGTATCTATTCAAGTATGGCTTTCTCTCGCTTTCTCCTTCTGTTAGTTTATCTATCTATCTATCTATCTATCTATCTATCTATCTTAGTCTGTTCATATCTATCTATCTATCTATCTATCTATCTATCTATCTATCTATCTATTATATCACTGGTTCCGCTACCGTATCTGCTAATGCAATTCGTCTTCTTGGCGCCATATCTTACAGTAAGAATCCTTAAGGAATATCGCAATTCATATTGTATAAATAATTGATTATTCAGCATTGCCCATAGACTTTTATGCGTTTATAAATTTCATTTTTCATTTGCTTTAAATGCAAATCCATTCATGCCTTCAGAAAATCTTTTAAATTAAAAAAAAAAAAATTTAATTTGAACGACCGTATTTTCAGTTCACTGTATTATTTCGGCATCACGAGCAGTATGAGCGTGTACATTGTCCTTACAAAATACATTGCCTAAATCCAGTCTATGGTTGAATGCCTTGATCACCAGTATTTCTCTTAGTCACAATTATGTTAAGTTTGTTTATAATTAAAAGTCGAACTATATTAATTATTGTTGTGGGATCTCCCCATTTCGAATATGATAATGGACTCGACTGAGTATATATATACTCCTGCCATAGAGAGAACAGTCATACTTTTCTGTCCATCTGTGTCCTGGATTTTTGCCTTGTAAATAACCCTTTCTATTTTACAAACCCGTTAAGTGGGTATTAATTTTTGTCTCTGCAGAAACATTTTTCATTATAGATATTTTGCTGCACGTTATTTTTTTAACTCGTGGCGTTTTGATTTTCAACCTCTGTGGGTTATTTAAGTATAAAAAGGTGGGGTTTTAAAGTATTTTTTAATATTTGGGTATAGTGAGACGGTTGATTTAGTCAGATTTTAATTTTTTTTTAATTTTCTTTTCTTTTTAGAAAACTGAAAATATCTTCTAGTTTTGTATTCAAAAATGTTTTTCCTTCTAAAACCTTTTATGGTAATAATTTTTTCTTAAAAAATGAATTGTTGGTAATATTTTTCCTTCAAAAATGTATATTTTTCTAGAGAAGTCCATTTTTAGGTATATATTTCTATAAAAGTTTCTTTTTATACTTTCATAGTGTTTTGACCCCAGTTTTGGGGGTTCCCTATTTGCCCATAGCTCGGAGTTTAACAGGTGCTACCACTCCGGATCGGAGTGGACCTGGGAACAACAACAATTAGAAGGTGGTTCCATGTGCCTCACAACCTCCCAATCAGAAGCCTTACAAGACAACAACTATTGGCTTACTAACATACATACAAACAACAAAGGATTGGATGATACAATTAGTAAGGCAACATGACGAAAGAAAGAAAAATATTCAATAATAAAAGAAGGCAGTAAATACAAACAAGATTTACAGTTAGTAGATTCTGTAGAAAAGCAAAACAGAAGCCAAGAACCAACTATTGCGGCAAAAAATATGAAAATGAAAGCCAAAGATAAAGCTCTTGAAAAGACGAAACAGCGCTGGCAAGACAAACCTCTGCATGGCCAATATCCAGTACGTGCCAATAAATCCAATGTTGACAAAGTTAATACTCATCGATGGTTACGTGCATCTGGATTAAAGTCTGAAACTGAAGGATTTATACTTGCAGCACAAGGAAAACTTTATCTATGTAATGCTGGGGATGATAGGGAAGATAGAAAAACATGAAATGGAGCCATAACAACACGCCACTACCTGCCTTAGGTCTCCCCGCAGACTTGGTTGGTAGTGAGACCAAAGCAGAAATCGAAATATGATGAAAAATGACATAATAATAATAATAATAATAAAGTCTTTTCACTAGAAACTTTCAGGCAAATATTATGCATAATGATATGGATTTAAAATGCAGGTTTTCTGATAAACACCAAGAAACAATAGACCACCTAATCTCAGGCTGTTCTGTGCTTGCTCCAAATGAATATAAAAATCGCCACGATAGAGTTGGGCAATATTTACATTGGACAATGTGCAAACATTATGGAAAATCTGTAAACAAACACTGGTATGAACATCACCCAGCACCGGTTATAGAAATAGAAGATGTAACCATTCTATGGAAAATTGAAGCAAACAGGCCAGACATTATTGTTAAAAACCAGAAGGAGAAAATTTGTCTATTAATTGATATGAATTGTCCAGCGGACAATTCATATCAATAACATAGCAATAGCATAGCAATCAAGGAATTTGAAAAACTGTCAAAATATAAAGACCTGGAATTTGAAATAGAAAAAAATGTGGAAATTGAAAACAAGAGTTGTGCCAGTGATAGTAGGTGCACTTGGAATGATAAAAAATGGAACAAAACAACACATTGAAAGAATCCCTGGAAACCCCAGCTTAAGAGATATACAAAAAATTGTCTTATTAAGTACAGCCCACACACTAAGGAAAACTTTATCTATGTAATGCTAGGGATGATAGGGAAGATAGAAAAACATGAAATGGAGCCATAACAACACGCCACTACCTGCCTTAGGTCTCCCCGCAGACTTGGTTGGTAGTGAGACCAAAGCAGAAATCGAAATATGATGAAAAATGACATAATAATAATCTTTAAAATTTTATTATTTTAGTAATGTATTTTATTTATTAAGACGTTACTATCATTTGTAGTATGACAAAGTAAAACTTTTCTAGGATATCATAATTAATCTTCCGTGGAAATTCTATAACTGGTTATCCGTTATAGTGAAGAGTATTTGTGTTGAAACATAGTAACTGAATTGGGTCTTGTTAGTAGATAGCTCACTATAAGAGGGGTATAAAACAAGAAAATCAAAATGTGTATAGATACATCATTTATATATATATATATATATATATATATATATATATGAAAATTAAAGTTTTTTGCAAATAAAAGTTATATATTCTGGTTGGTAAAAAGGTCGTTAAAATGTTCATAGCAGCAATTGTCGAAAACAGTTTGTGCGTATGTATGTGTGTGCGTTTGTTTGTTAGGCGTGCCTTTGAACTCTCCGCTTGGTCCTTCGGGTTCCGGTCAGTTATTAAGTAGCTCAGTGAACAGTGAAGAAGAATATAAGAGAGAAAGGAGAGGCAACCATACTACGATCACTTGACGTTTGTCAAAGCACGTGTTAATTATGCTCGTATTTTCTTGACTAGCGATTGTTTTCTGTGTCGTCCTTTTATTTCATCTTCCGGGCTCCAAACAAGTCATTTGGGAATTCACATCCGGATTTAATTCTGGACTACCCATTGGACGATAAACAAAATTTACATCAGCTCGCGAAAAGAGTCTGTAACAGGAATTTGATATTCATGTATTTTTGTTAGTCTCGTTATGCTCGTTATTTTTTTATTTTTATATTTCTAATCATATCACCCCGAGCAAGGCAATAATACCACTGATGTGCAGGGGGCTACATAAGAGTAAAAGCACTAGATAGAAGAGAGTGAAGAAAAGGACAAACCATTTAGAAAGGAGCAGGAGAAGTAAGGAAATACAGGTGTGATGACAGTTGCAGAAATGGGGAGAAAGGAAAGGATATACAGGGTAATGAGGAAAGAACTAGCGTCAAGTGGTTAAGAGATGAGTATTTATCTTGCATTTGAATTCCTGGAGGTTGTAGCCGTCAGGAAAGCAAGAATAAGGAAGCGAGTTCCACGAGGAAAGAAGCTGCAGGAGCAGAATTGTCGTCTGCATTTGGTTGATCTAACTGTGAATGGGTGAGACCATGTTGCCAGTCTGGTTGCCCTAGTAAACACCTGTTGCAGGGGCATCAGTGACTTAAGTTCTTTCAAGCAGAAGCTATGGGAGTATTTATAGAACAGACAAAGGGAAGCCACATCCCGTCGGTGAGAAAGTGGCTGTAGTCGAGCCGCCAAGTCGGTACCTATCACATTATTGATTCTCCTTTGGAGCCTATCAAGAACACTGAGATTATTGTGCTATATGTCGACTTGTATGCAGACCATTGGCAGGAAAAACATAAAAATTGAATTACATTGTCGAATCTTCATACATTAAAATCGAAAGAAGAGTATATCTGGTTGATATATATATATATATATATATATATATATATAGAGAGAGAGAGAGAGAGACGTATAGCTGTCAGTCCGTAAACGGTGAGGATAATCCAAAAAGATTTCTAATTATAAATTATTAATAGATAAATCCATATAGAGAGCTCGATGGATGTTAACCAGAGTGATATGAAGTTTATAAAGGAAAACTCAACTCGTCATATTAGTTATAAACTATAGTTCATTTCAGTGAGCATAACTAGCTCATATCATCCGACTCTTTTACAATATTTCCTCCATCTGGCATAAAATTTCTGCCGGAATGAACGTTTTCTTAAAATGAAGAGGGAACATAATAGAAACAATAATAATAATAAA
>JBBBDQ010002338.1:390000-457500 GCA_037127315.1 Ascarosepion bandense
ACTTCTTTCTAATCACTCTTCAGCTACCTTCTTTAGGAGGTCTTGTAGTTTCCTTTCTGTGTCTGCTATCAGCACTGTATCATTTGCGTACCTTAGGTTGTTTAAATTGTGGCCTCCGATGACGATTCCAGACATAACTTCTAGGGTCTCAAAATATTCTCGCTGTACAAGTTCAACAGATTCGGCGAAAAGACACATCCTTGTCTTATGCCCCTTTCTATCTTTGTATATTTACTCAATTCATTACCTGATCGTATGCAAGCGGTTTGCTGCCAGTAAAGATTCTTGATTACTCTTAAGTCTTTCCCAAATATGTCAAGGCTGCCGAGTATCTCCATCAGTTCTTTGTGGCGTATTCTGTCAAATGTCTTAGCATAATTACTAAAACATAGGTACAAGTCCTTTTTCATTGGTTTAGTCCTTTCAGAGAGCATCCTAATCATAAATATGGCATTCCTTGTTTCAGTGTCTTTGACGAAATCGCACTGTCCTTTTCCTATCTCTGGCCTGATTCTGCTTCTCGCTCTATTCATCAGGATTTGGACGATCAGTTTTGTCATATGGCCTATTAAACTGATGGTTCTGTGGAGTTCGCACTCGTTTGCTCTTGAACAACGACAAAGCTTTTGAGAAAATTGAAAAAACGGATATCAAATAATGATAAAATGATCGAAACATTTGAGTTTCACAAGACATATTGTAGGTGGCAGTAACAGAGGTAAAACGGAATAGCCTACCAAACAATCTTGTCTAAACAGTCGTTAAAAACAGGGTTCAAGAAAGGTTAATAAAAAAACATATTTATTAAGATCGCCCGGTTCACACTCCACCCACGTCTTTTGAACAGGTGAAGAGGCTCATCCCTTGTTTCCCGTTTAGGATGTGGTTCCCGGCTTCCTTTTTTTCCCCCAATCTTCTTTCATTTTTTTCTTTTCTCTTTTTTTATTCTCAATTGGAGTAGATAGACTTAACTATCGCCCGGTTCACACTCCACCCACGTCTTTTGAATAGGTGAAGAGGCTCATCCCTTGTTTCCTGTTTAGGATGTGGTTCCCGGCTTTCTTTTCTCCAATCATTCTACTCTTAAGTAGCCCCATGCGCGTCAGTGGCGTCACAGCCTTGCTTGGGGTGATATGATTAAAAAAAAAAAGAGCTACAAAGGTTAGTTGTTGAAAGGAATGACCAGCAACGTACTGAAATATCGCAGTACATTTTAGATGTATATTCTTATAGTCGGGGGATGACCTAATGGGTCCTGAGCAAAGGAAAATATATCCTTCAAACCTTTTCGTTAATAATCCAGAGTCAATACGAGTGTATGCGACAAAGAGCTGCTCAAATACTTTTATATATCTATTAAGCGCTAGTGTTCAAAAATGTCAGCGAACTGTGAAATCCTTACCAGAAATAATATAGTTCAATCCTTAAGTGACCTTTTTTCTATTATTTGGTACTAGCAGTATAGCCCGGCGTTGCTTGGGTGTAATGAAAGCTTTAAAACTAATCCATGGTCCTGGAGCTCAGACTCTTTGGACGTTGGCACGAAAGACTAAAAAGCAATAGTTGTTTCCAGTTAAAGCGAAACCGTAGACTGAAAAAAAAATGAATGGATGTAAGTCAAATTTTGATTTCCTGCTATCGATATCAAATAAGTTTTTTTCCTCGTAAACTGAATTTTGAAGGCTAAATAAGTCCTCTGAGTAAATGGTATCATAGCTGAGACTAAGAACTACAATTATACCTACTTAGAGCCAAACCAGACGCAAAAACTAAAATAAAAAAGGTGAAAAAAAAAAAATACAGACATACAGGCAAATAAACAGACACACACAAACATCTTGCTTTTATGTATATTATCGATTTTCTGCACTATTGTAAAGACTGCAACCTAGAAACTTCTGAATATCGTTTCTTATCTCTTTGTCTATGATTGTATCAAATTTGATTAAAATTGGACCACTCCTATAACCCGATTTTTTCGATTATTGATATTTATCGGGGTACCTCGACACAAAACCTAGCTAAGAACACTAGCAGACGCTTATAGTACAACTGTTTAAATTTTCAAGAAAATCGGTTCAGCCGTTCCCGAGTCTATATGTAACGGATACACACACGCACAGACACATACATACACACACACACACACAAAGTTCCATTTATAAATAAGTTTAGATTTAGATAGATTAGATAGAAATTCATTTGTGACTGTGTATGACCCTTTCGGTTTGATCCAAAGAGAGATGGATTTCTCTAAAACCGTTATGTTTCAGTCGTTCCGTAATACGATATATAAATCCAGGATACGTTAGTGTTCAGAAGCATCCAAATTGGGTGAGAGAAAATACTTGTATATTAGTCTTGAGATAATATTTTTTTAGGTGTCAGTATAAAACTTAAGTGTTTTGATAAGCTCAGCCGACAGTTAGACTAGTTTCATTTTGCCATAAGTTTTTAAGTTTAAATTTTAAACATAAAAGTAGTTGTCCCAGGGTTAAGTGACGTTTTTTTTTAACCATGAATGTTTAGACATATTGAATTAGGGGAGAAAGTGGTGCGATTTGATCATGAAAAAGCTTCTTCTATAGCATTTGTAACTAAAAGCTTTTACTTCCTTCACTGACAGGCATTTATTGCTTGGATATTAAAAACAGCCAGTTCAGGCGATATGCAATCTATTGTTTGACACCAGAAAAAAATCCCTGAAGCCCGGTCAAAAGATATCTAATTCGATTTTTAGCAAGTAGACGTGTCAGGTCAACAACTGTAATAATCGCCCCAGGAGAGTCGGTGCTGTGAAACGTTACAGTGGAACTGAAACTTTCTATTTTCAAACAACGACGAAGAAATTTGTGTCATATAAATTCTGTGTTAGGCAAAGTATACGAAACGCTTTAGTAAAAGCAAAAAAATTCTTTTATTATATATATATATATATATATATATGTGTGTGTGTGTGTGTGTGTGTGTGTGTGTGGTGCAGTAGATATCGACTCGGAACGACAAATCGGGTTGCCGAGTTCGAATTCTAGTTGAATTCTTTGCATTCACTTACGCACAAATACTCTTGGGTAAAGTATTAATCCGTTTCTTCCCTCCAGTTATGATTTCAATAACAGGACAGATTGGGTTCTATAGCCTTGGCTGGCAACCAGTCTACCGCAGAATGCAATTGCAACCTACTGCGGGATAATCTTCTGCTCAGTCAGTCATGTCTCTTTCGAGACATGATCACCCAAAGCGCGTAGCTCGTATGGCACTTAACTGATATATATATATATATATATATATATATATACGGCAAAATATCTAATTAAAAAATGTTAAAGCAAAATATCTTCATTCCAAATTGTGTCAGCTGTTTATTTTTATTTGTCTAATTCGGTTCTTGAGTTTAAAATGAAAATCCTTAAAGAATGCGCGATATTTATTCTAACCCAAGAACTTTCGATCTTTTTAAAGCTGCAATAAAAACTGAATTCTATTGTCACAGTGATTTCGAAAAACAAGTGGAGCATTCTATTATATATATATATATATATATATATATATATATATATATATGTATGTATATGTAGTTTTGGAAAGAAATATAAAGGAGAGACAGTTCACCCACTTAAGTTAAAGCTACAAGAATATTGCAAGGACGTAACACATGGGGAGATAGAAAAATCAGGCGTGGCTGACCACATATGGAGAGAAAAGTGGGATCACACCCCCTATGGGATAAAGTTGAAATAATACATAGAGAACGCCACTCGAAACTACGTAAACTTCAGGAATCAGCACATATGCTAGGCTTAAAACATCTCTTAAGTCGACCAAGGATAGAGATACATACAATATAGAAATCTTTAATACGGTGTGCCAGAAAAAAATCATTAAGATAAAAAAATTGCAATATGAGCTCTGGTAATAATACTAGAGAAAACCATTAACATTAAAAAAATTGCAATATGAACTTAGGTAAAAAAGAAAAACGATTACATGACATTAGGTTTAGAAGTCCCAAAAATTCAGTTATTAAAGATACATGACCCAGTCGATATAGACATTGGTTAGTTCCTGTGACTTGACTCAAATAATTGTGAGTTCAATACCAGGCTACATGTATATATATATATATATATACTGTTAATATATATATATATATATATATATAAGTAACTTGGCGGTTAGAGCGTGAAAACTGATGACATCCAAGAAATATAGGTCATATACCCCAGTGATTGTAATAAAGGGTTCGTTTCGAAATTCCTAGCACCTGAAGAAGGCTGGAGCGTACAACGGCTGAAACGGCGTACAAATATAAATACTGTAAATACTACAAACAATATATATATATAATTCAATATGTATATATAGACCCAATTGTACACGCCCATATATAAATATTTCACTGGGGCTAATAAAACAGTGTTAAATGTAAAAAATATACATGTAATCCTACGTCTATAGAACGTGTTAGATTTCCCTGCACTATACAATGATCAAGTGTATGTTATGAACTCTATAATACGAAGTTCATTCAATAAATAAGGTGAATTTTTCGGTATAAGGACTTCTACGAGGGTCATTCAATAAATAAGGTGAATTTTTCGGTATAAGGACTTCTAATACAGGTAGAAGATTGCTTGTTTTTTCTTTAATTCTTTTTCAAAGCAATTAAATTTTTTTTTGCAGATTGAAAAAATCTTTGAGATTTTTGGAGATTACCAAAGATGGCCGACCAAGAAGCATGCTCCAGGATTGAACAGAGGTCAGTTATCAAAATGTTGGTTGCTGAAGGGTGCAAACAAGTTGAAATCATAGAAGAATGTCAACTGTGTATGGTGCTACATGCTTCAGCCAAAAGAAAATGTCTACAAGTGGGCTAAATTGTTTAAAGAAGGACGGAGCGGTGTTGAGGCTTAAGTCCGGGGCGGTCTCCTTAGGTGATCGAATCAGTCAATGACCTCATTCAGTCTAACAAAAAGGTTACAGTGGATGGCATTGCAAGGACTTTAAGCCTATCAGTTGAACAAACGCAGGACTCATCATTCACATGGTGTCGACTTGCATCAAGACAACGCAAGGTCTCACACAGCAGCCCAAACGGTGCAGAAAATCAACGAGCTGGGCTGGGAACTGCTCCCCCATACCTCTTACAGCCCAGGCCTTACCTCTTCAGACTTTCACCTGTTTGATCTCTTGAAAGCGTTCACGAGAAGCACGAAGTTTGAATGTCAGGATGAAGTCAAAAGTGCTGTGAGCGATTGGCTGAGACATCAGCCCAAAGATTTTAGATTGGAAAAGTGTGTGACACTGCTGGGAGACTAGGTTAAAAAAAACAAAAAAAAAAACAGTTTTTATCTGTATTAGAATTCTTTATAATGAAAAATTCACCTTATTTATTGAATGACCCTCGTATAATATGATATGCACATCATGATCGGATAGTGCATGAGACTCCGAGCACTGTCATAGACGTAAGATAATATATATATATATATATATATATATATATTATTTATATATATATATATATTAAAAAAGGATTAATTCAAAGATGTTGAATGGCCATTTCGATATGAAGATCCCCACGGGGAACGACACATCACCTCAGCAACAGAAAAAAACCTTTCAGAAACTGGAGAAAAATTAGTCTACTTTTCCTTTTTAAATAGATTGCAAAGAAATTAAAAAATAAATAATAAAATAAAATAAAAATAAAAATAAAAATAAAAATAAAAATAAAAATAAAAATTTTTATTTTATTTTATTATTTATTTTTTAATTTCTTTGCAATCTATTTAAAAAGGAAAAGTAGACTAATTTTTCTCCAGTTTCTGAAAGGTTTTTTTTTGTTGCTGAGGTGATGTGTCGTTCCCCGTGGGGATCTTCATATCGAAATGGCCATTCAACATCTTTGAATTAATCCTTTTTTAATATATATTTGCTCTGTAATATTTTATTACATGGAGCTCTCTTCCTGTATCATTTTTAATATTAAAATAAACTTTTAATATTAATTAGGATCGGGTTTTTTGGAATTTACCTTCCTGCTTTTTTCCCTTGGATTGAAGTATCTGAATTAAAATATATATATATATATATATATATATATATATATATATATATATATATAATCGTTTCACATCAATAATGCCGCTAGTAAACAGAGGTCACATAAAAGCAGAGCGAAATGTTACATAGGATGGATAAAAAAAAAAGTGGAATAAGGTATAGATGGTGTCTGAGAAAGACCAAGATATGGATATGAAGAGAGTTGTTGATAGAGGGCAATAGAGACTGTCTATGGTGGTTGACAGATAGCAGCTTTTGTGTCGGAAGCATTAAAGTTTACGAGCAATTTCTTACACCAGTCTAACACAGACTTGAAGTCCTTCTCAAGATCAGAAATGAGGTTATCTTTGTCGGCTTTAGCAAATTTCTTACTAAGGCAAAGAGTAAATGGTGGTGTCGTCATCGTAAATGCCTACTTGGTTAGGTTTTGATATGCGTCATTGGTCATGACAAGGCGTCTTTGGATCTCAACATCGCACTTTCCTTCCTCTGTCAACATGCCTTCCAGATATATAAATTTCTTTACTTGTTTTAATTTGAGTTTCTCCTGCCTGTGGTTGGTATTGTGGGGTCTCCTTTTTCTGTTGACCATACATTCATTTTTCTTAAAGTTTATGCTGAATCCTTTCTTCTCGCTTCCTCTTCCTCTGTAGGAGGTCCTAAATTTTCATTTCTTTGTCTGCTATCAGCACTGTATCATCTGCGTATCATACATTGTTGAGATTGTGGTCGCCAATTATGAATGCTGGCAAGATTTTTGCATACTGATAGAAGTTATAAAATTAATTTTCCTATCAAAACTTATTTATAAATGGAACATTGTCTCTGTGTGTATGTGTGTGTGTGTGTGTCTGTGTGTGTCTGTGTGTGTTCGTTAGCTATAGACTCCGAAACGGCTGAACCGATTTTCTTGAAAATTTACACAGTTGTACTATAAGCGTCTGTGAGTGTACTTAGCTAGGTTTTGTGCCGAGGTACCTCCGATAAATATCGAAAATCGAAAAAATCGGGTTATGGAAGGAATAGTCCGATTTTAATCAAATTTGATACACTCATAGACAAAGACATAAGAAACGTTATTCAGAAGTCTCAAGGTTTCAGTTCTTACAATAGTGCAGAAAATCGATAATATATATATATATATATATATATATATATATATATATATATATATATAAAAGGCAAGATGTTTGTGTGTGTGTCTGTTTATCTGCCTGTTTGTCTGTATTTTTTCACCTTTTTTATTTTAGTTTTTGCCTAGGGTTTTTGGCTCTAAGTAGGTATAATTGTAGTTCTTAGTCTCAGCTATGATACCATTTACTCAGAGGACTTATGTAACCTTCAATATAGGGTTTACGACCAAAAAAACTTATTTGATATCGATACCAGGAAATGAAAATTTGACTTACAACCATTCATTTTTCTTTCACTCTACGGTTTCGCTTTAACTGGAAACAACTATTGCTTTTTAGTCTTTCGTGCCAACGTCCAAAGTGTCTGAGGTCTAGGACCATGGATTAGTTTTAAAGCTTTCATTTCACCCGAGCAACGCCGGGCTATACTGCTAGTTTTTTTTTATAATTGACAATCATTGATTTAGATTATGTGTCAGTCTGTTAGTCAACGGTCATGTCACGTTGAATACACCGGTTCCCGCTCGATCACCGAAGTTAAGCAACGTTGAGCCTGGTCAGTACTTGCTGTTAGCGTTCACGGATGTGCGTTGTGGTGCGGTGGATGTCGGCTTGGAGGGGGAAATCGGTGAGCCGAGTTCCAATTTCAGTCGAGCACACTGCACTCACTTGCGCACTAGTACCCTTGGGAAAGGTATTAATCCGTCCGTTCCCTCCAGTTATGGGTTAAATAACGGGGTAGGACTTGGGACCCTGCCCTTAAACAAATCCCAATGAGACTTGCTCCGTCAGGGAGGAAGCCCGCTCAACCCGACTAGGGTGAATGCGGCATACATACATACATACATACATACATACTGTTAGTCAAGTGCCATCCATGAGACATCCATGGGCGATCATGTCTCGAAAGAGACATGACTGACTGGGTAGAATATTTCTTTCTGCAGCATACTGCTTGCCAATCATATCTGTCAGGAGAAGAGACGAATTAATACCATTTTTAAGGGTACTTGTGCGTAAGTGAATGCAATGAAATCAACTAGAATTCGAAAGCGGCTCTTCGATTTCTCGTTCCGAGTCGATTTGTTTTATATTTTTCTTGAAACTTATTATTCGTTTTCTCTTATAAATAATTAAAATGCAAAGTATTTGCAACTTAAATATTTAACATTCAAGGTATTTTGTGAGCAACCGTTATTGTTGTCAAGTTATTTTGTTAAATATATTGTACAGACACTCTAGTAACAACAGAAACATTTTAACGGAGGCGTCGAGTAGTTGGTGGTAGTTAAAATTATTGTTTTATTTTTACTTCCGAAGAAGTGAAATAATGAAACACTCAGAAAATTTTTTTGATCTTTACTGAGAAGAAAGTCATCGCACTCTGTGTATCTGAAAAGACAATACAATAGGCGAGACATTTTGTAAAACACTCTGCATAGCGTACGCGCGAATAACAGCTGCTAAAAATCGGTAAATACATAATGACAAATTTCTTAGAATACGCTTCCTTGTCGTAAGTATTTATCAAGTGAAAAGTTTCATTATAAATTGAAGACAACGTCGTTATTTTTTTTACCTGCCTCATCCATCGTAAGATTTAAATTTAAATTTTAACAATAGAAAATAATCAAATGATAGTATGCTGATGGCAGTTTGGAAAGATAACAAAAAGCTCACTTTCACAATATATTAATGGATATCTTGAAGCAGGAACTAATTATTCGATGCAAATATATATATATATATATAGTATATCGAGGCAGCAAGTAATTTTCTAAGCATATGCTGTTAAATGTAAGAGACAATAAATGTCTATTATGTTTAATCATGAGCCGTTCTAAACGTCGTATTTTGGCTTTAATTTCAGTTGAAAATAAAGACAAAAATTCTCCAACATTTGGATAATTATTTATTGATTTTCTTCTAAGCTTTCGGCTCACATGAGCCATCTTCAGAGAGGTTGTTTAAACTGAAATATTATAGCATCCACCATCACCGACGATTTTATTTTGTGTTAACATAAAACTCCTCTTGGCAACAATAGTTACCAAAAATAATAAACGCAGTTCTTAAGTTTGCGATGCGGTTTTATGACGTCACACCGCGGGATAGCGCGAAATGACAACAAAACCATGTAGTCAAATGCAATGTAATATGTTATTTCCTGTTTTAAAGTTGATTTTATTGAGTGTTATATTTAACAGCATACATATATATATATAGAGAGAGAGAAAGAGAGAGAGAGAGAGAGAGATAACGTAGAACACTTGGTATGCTATCCAGGTAAATTCCGATAGAGACGAACTCAAAAGAACTCAAAGTTAAATTCAACTATTTAATTTAACAGTGTAATATAAATTAGAAAAGATTTTTGATTTACTACAATTCCAATGGGTAATACATATTTGAACGACATTCGTAATGGTAATTTACAAAAAGTTATCGTTCATTTAAAAAGAACCCCAAAGAATAAAAACGAAAGGATAAAGAAAAAGTAGACGATTCATTAATAGAAAGAAGAAAAAAAAGAGTGAGAGAAAAAAAAAAGGACAAAGAAAATAAACAGTATCCAGAGAAATAAATGTTAACTTCATGTATCGACATAGCGTCTATAACGACTCATCTGCTTTCTTAGAAAAATATGACGTGGAAAATTTAATATTGAAATTAGTTTAAAAAATAATGGGATATATTTACGGGACAAAAATAAATTGTACATCAGAATTTTAATACAAATTGAAAAAATACATACTATTAAATATTATATATATATATATACGTAAAAATACCTAGGGAGCCAGACAAACCTACTTAGGTTTCACCTAAACGGATCGTCTGGGAAAGCTTGTAGCGTCTCACATGACCACACGAGAGTGGGAACTAGAAGTATACGCCATAAGCTTTAGTGCGATTTTCGATTACAGCATGTACACACGTGTTCGCAAATCCTCCACAAAAAAAAAAAAAAAAAATAGACGACTACTACTATCGTCCGTCCGCAAACTGACCGTTAAAACCAACACTATTTTCATCTTTGATAATGGCTGATGTAAGCCGAATGCTCAGAAAGGATTAAATAAAACATGTATCAATATTGTGATTTTCGTTCCTCTTTCAACGACAATGCTGTTAAGCTTATCGGACAATATGAAAAAAAATTATATAAAATAAATCGACAAAACTTGTCTATATTATTTAATAACAGGTTCTATGTACCCTTACCTCTAGATCCGACTAGCATTTACAAAACAGAATTATCACTTCTCATTCAGAACCTGAACCACAACATAAAAAATAAAATAAAATCTCTTATTCCTGAGAACCCCAAAACAGCAACATTCTACACTGTCCCAAAACTACATAAACTCCCCAAAATCTTTTCAGAAAAATACCCTAACACCTCTTCATCCAACCTACATCATATTAAACAATCAAATAATGAAGAGATCTATAAAATTCCAAAAGCCCTTAAAATCACACCACCTGGCAGACCCATAATATCAGGCATAGGGGACAATATCCTAAAATCTTTATTGCCTGACATACCTAGTTATATTAGAGACACTACTGACTTTCTCAACAAATTACAAAACATTAACTTAGTCCACGATGATAATATCCTAGTAACGATGGATGTTACGTCTCTGTAAACGAACATTCCACATGTTGAAGGAGTATCAGCTTGCCATGAGTTCCTTAGTAAAAGCAAATTACCTAACAACCAAATTACAGATATATACCAATTAATAAATTTCATTTTAACACAATAATTTTAAATTCAACAACAAACACTATTTACAGATTAGTTGCACAGCAATTAGCACGAAAATGGCACCTAGTTATGCCAATATCTTAATGCATATTCTAGAAAGAAAGATACTAGACAAATCAGAATATAAACCATCACATTATTTTAGATACATTGATGACATTTTCTTATTATGGACTCATGGATTAGAAAAATTAAAAAACTTTTTTACTTTCTGCAACAACTTCCACAATACAATTAAATTTACCATGGAGTACTCATACACAACCCGTCCCTTTCTTAGACGTCATGATAAAATTAAACAAACATATACTTTCCACCATTCTATACAACAAACCCACAAACCAACATAAATTCCTACACTTTAACAGTTGTCATCCCCTTAAATTAAAAAAAATCTATCGTATACAGCTCATTTCTAAGAATCAAACGCATATGCTCAGACCATCCAGATCTTCTATACATTAACAACCTAAAAGGCAATTTCTAAAATGTAATACCCAATAAAAATACTAAAAGCAGCACTAAATAAAACCATCCACATAAATCGTAACACACTTCTCACATACAAGAAAAGAAAAAACAACAACCGAATTCCCATGGTTTTTAACTACAATCAATATTCCCACACACTTATTAAAAATTTAAAAAATGATTACAAGAACCTCCAATCAAACAAAAAATCAAAGATATTTTCGATAAACCACCCATAAATGCAATGAAACAAACACCCAACCTATCAGCTATCCTCACTTCTACCAAATATCTAAAAAATACAAACCTATCAGGGAATTTCAAAAGTTAGAAATTAAGGTGTTTAATTTGTAAATATTTAGTAAACGACGCAGTATTTTCTCAACACAATACGAACATCAAATTGCACCCACCACGCCTCACCTGTGACAGCCAAAACATTATATATTTTCTCTTCTGTTCAATATGTCCAAATAGTGGATATATTGGTGAATCTGGAAATAGCTTTAGATTCCGCTTCAATAATCACAAACTAAGCATCACAAACTAAGTGGATCATCACTATGTTATATATATATATATCGTGATCATCTACGTATACCGTCTTAATATGTGAAGGAAAAACTACTAAAAAGTTGTAAGTTAAAAGATGTATTTTTTGACAGTATTTATTTATTTCTTTTATTATATTTGATATTTCAGACCGTCATATATATATGAAATGATTTATTTGAACATTATTTTTGATTGATACTCGTATGTAAGTAGATATTCTCTTTTATAATCAAACAGTATTATATATTTATTTCTACCGGACTGATTATTTATGATAAATATTTGTTACAAAAATTTGTGTCATTTGAATTTGGCGGTTGTTTATAACCAGTTTTGTTAATATATATATATATATATATATATATATATATATATATTAGTGTGCTCTACTATTGTATTGAGCGCTGTAGTGTTAGGATTCTTGTCTCGGGTTTTATTCTTATCAACGAGTATTTTGACGTATGTTCAAGTACTTAGTTTGTTTCTTTTTTTTATTTTCCCTTTTTTTCCCCTCTGCGTTTATACTCGATGGGTTTTTCGAGACGGATTGAAATATATTATAACAATTATTAATATTATTATTGTTATTATATATATATATATATATATATATATATATATATAAACAAACGGACCTCCAAACCGTGGTGGATTGTGGTAAGAAATGTCTCATAAAATTCAATTCTTCCAGAACGAAGCTGCTGTCAATTAACCACCACAGACAACCGCACCTCTCCCCCCCCCCACCATTAGCATGGAACAGGCTTGCCTCCCAGAGAGTAAAACACTACGCCTGCTCGGCCTGACACTGACAGGTCAGCGGACCTCAAGTGGAATGACTACGTCGAATCCATTGCTAAATCCGCTGCTATGAAAGTCGGCTCTGTGTGCCGGGCCCGGAAATTCTTTCCTCCTGAATCTATCCTGCACATATATAAATCTACCATCCGCCCATGTATTGAATACTGCTGCCACATCTGGTCGAGTACCCCTGCTATTCTCCTCGGGCTTCTTGACAAAATACAGCGGAGAATCTGTAATGTGATCGATACCGACTTAGCTGACCGCCTTCAGTCACTCTCACACCGGCGTGAAGTGGCTTCCTTGTGCCTCTTCTATAAGTATTTTCACGGTTTCTGCTCGGATGAACTTAAATCACTGGTGCCCCCTAGATGTGAATTTGCACGAGATACTAGATTGGCAACTAGGTCCCACCCTTTTACAGTGAAACCGACGAAATGTAACCGCAATTTCTACTCCAACAGCTTCTTTTCTCGCACTTCCCGCCTGTGGAATTCCCTTCCCCATAATTGCTTCCCAGACGGCTACAACCTCCAGGAGTTTAAATGTAAGGTCAATAGACACCTCCTAACACACTAACTCGCACCCATTCCCTCCAACACTCTCCCTACGTACCTCCTAACCCGTCTATCACCCTCCCTCTGACATTTCCTATACCCAATCGCTCTATGTAACCCCCTGCGTTATAGTGGCGGTGGACTGCCTTGCTTGGGGTGACTCGATTAATATATATATAAACCAGATTGTACAAGTTGTTAGGAAAGTATCTCCCGCTATGTTTTTCTTTTTTTATGTGCTGTGTCCTTTCACGAAGTAGGCGATCATGGACTTCCACTTGCCCCTATGACATTGTTGCTTTAACCTTTTCCTTTTGATATCTCTCCCAAACTTTGCACCAATCCACCTGCTCAAACCCTTAAAGTAGGCTTCGCGCTCTTTTCCCCTTTCTCCCTTTCCCTATATCTGTCGTGTGTGTATTAGGTTCTCCGAGCCCTCCTTCCCCAAAAACCTCATTTGTTTTTTTTTCTGATGCCAAGAATAAGTTATATAATCTATATAATAATTTATAGTACAACTGTATAAATTTTCAAGAAAATCGGTTCAGCTGTTTCGGAGTCTATAGGTAACGGACACACACACACAGACACACACACACATACAAACACAGACAAAGTTCCATTTATAAATAAGTTTAGATAGGAAAATTAATTTCATAACTTCTATGAGTATGCAAAGATCTTGCCAGCATTCGTCATTGGCGACCACAATCTCAACAATGTATGATGACACATTACTGATAGCAGACAAGTAAAGAAAAATGCAGGACCTCCTACAGAGAAAGAAGAAGCGAGAAGAAAGGATTCAACATAAACTTTTAAAAAAATGAATGTATGGTCAACAGAAAAAGAAGACCTCAAAATACCTACTACAGGCCGGAGAAACTCAAATTAAAACAAGTAAAGAAATTTATATATCTGGAAGACATGTTGACAGAGGAAGGAAAGTACGATGTTGAGATCCAAAGACGCCTTGTCATGACCAAAGACGCATATCAAAACCTAACCAAGTAGGCATTTATGATGACGACACCACCATTTACTCTTTGCCTCAGTAAGAAATTTGCTAAAGCCGACAAAGATAACCTCATTTCTGATCTTGAGAAGGACTTCAAGTCTGTGTTAGACTGGTGTAAGAAATTGCTCGTAAACTTTAATGCTTCCGAAACAAAAGCTGCTATCTGTCAACCACCATAGACAGTCTCTATTGCCCTCTATCAACAACTCTCTTCATATCCATATCTTGGTCTTTCTCAGACACCATCTATACCTTATTCCACTTTTTTTTTTTATCCATCCTATGTAACATTTCGCTCTGCTTTTATGTGACCTCTGTTTACTAGCGGCATTATTGATGTGAAACGATTATATATATATATATATATATATATATATATATATATATATATATATTATCTTACGTCTATGACAGTGCTCGGAGTCTCATGCACTATCAGATCATGATGGGCATATCATATTATACGAGGGTCATTCAATAAATAAGGTGAATTTTTCAGTATAAAGAATTCTAATACAGATAAAAACTGTTTTTTTTTTGTTTTTTTTAACCTAGTCTCCCAGCAGTGTCATACACTTTTCCCATCTAAAAGAAATTTGCCAAAGCCGAAAATGATAACCTCATTTCTGATCTTGAGAAGGACTTCCACTCGGTTGTTTGACCGGTGTAAGAAATTGCTCGTAAACTTTAAAGCATTCTGTCCAAAATCTCCCTCTGTTGGGTGCATGACATTCTCTATATTCTTCTTTAGAACCACATTTATATTGCTTCAAGTTTTTCTTTTATCTTTCATCAGATCGTCCAGCATTCGCTGTCATATAGGATGAAAGATAGGAGTTCAAAACTCTTTTCTTGTCTACAACGAAACCTTCCTGTCTCTAAATACTCTGTTCAACTTTTGAACTGCGTTTTTAACCGTGCCAATCTAACTTCGGATTTCAGTGCCGCACTTTCCGTCCTCTGTCTGAATACTTCCCACCAATTTAAACTTCTGTACCTGTTTGATTTTAGTATCGTATAGATGGCAGTTTGTGAACCACATTTTGCTGATGACCATGCATACGGTTTTCTTGAAGTTTATGCTTAGAACTTTCACCTCACTTTTCCTTGTTACATTCTGTGCGTGGCGTTAAAATAGTTCTACTTTTTTAGAAAATGTCTTTGACGACGCAAAGTACTTTTTAAAACTTCTTTCCAATACAAGTCAATCGAGGACGAATACGTCGGATGAAGCACTACCCAACCACAAGGCCTTCCTTTATACGATTTGAATATAGATATTAACCGTTAACTTATAAGAAAAAAATTAGCATTCAATAATCGAACCACTATTATTGTTTTCGGTTGAAAGTTACAAAATCTTTCTCTTCGAATAAATTTTCAGGAAAATAGCTTTTCCAAGTTCAGTAGATGTTATCACTCTTTCCACTATTGATGGGGGGGGGTTGCTTTTCTAACGTTTAATTAGAAGTAGTGTGGAATAATACCATCTTGATTACGTCGTCATTTTCTGCTCGAGTTACATGTGATACACACATTCTCGCCATTGCCGATGTTGATTGTCATCAAGTGATGTGGCTTCTGTTATTTAGTACAGATCTTTGTCATTCTTTGTCGCTAGTCGACGATTTTCAAAAAAAGGACTTTGCTAAGACCCCCCCCCCCCTACATCCACTAAGATTTTTCTAACAACTGGACTAAGAAAGCTGTTATATCCAACTGATAGACTAGATCTTTCTGAAAGGGTTTATAGAAATTTCTGATATCCATTTAAAATCTATCTAAACTTATTTATAAAGGGAACTTTTTGTGTATCGGTTTGTGTGTGTGTGTGTGTGTGTGTGTGTGTGTGTGTGTGTGTGTGTGTGTGTGTGTGTCCGTTACCTATAGACTCCGAAACGGCTGAACCGATTTTCTTGAAAATTTACACAGTTGTACTAGAAGCTAGGTTTTGTGTCGAGGTCCGATTTTAATCAAATTTGATACACTCATAGACAAAGACATAAGAAACGATATTCAGAAGTTTCAAGGTTGCAGTTCTTACATTAGTGCAGAAAATCTATAATCTATATATATATGTAAAAGGCAAGATGTTTGCGTGTGCGTCTGTTTGTCTGCCTGTATGTCTATTTTTTCAGCCCATTTATTTTTTTGCTTTGGATTTGACTCTAAGTAGGTATAATTGTAGTTCTTAGTCTCAGCCATGATAACATTTACTCAGAGGACTTATTTAGCCTTCAAAATTCAGTTTACGACAAAAAAAAATTATTTGATATCGATAACAGGAATCAAAATTTGACTTACATCCATGCATTTTTCTTTCAGTCTACGGTTTCGCTTTAACTGGAAACAACTATTGCTTTTTAGTATTTCGTGCCATCGTCCAAAGAGTCTGAGCTCCAGGACCATGGATTAGTTTAAAAGCTTTCATTACACCCGAGCAACGCCGGGTTATATTGCTAGTTTATAATATGAAGAAAATGACTCGAGTTTTGTGGTTAATGCTTCGGTTTTGTAGAGATTTAGGGTGTTAGATAAAATTACATTCGGCGCAAAATAATTTTTTCCTATACTAAATGGTTGTCAAATAAAGATAGACGAAAGTTTGCCTTAAGTCTTATGAAATGAAGTGTTTGTCGAAGCTGTATTAAATGCGTCCCGAAGAAATCATTGTTTAATCTAATACAATCTCCTCGGCTTAACTCTCACAACAGACCTGAAGTGGAATGAATATATGAAATCCATTGGTAATTCCAGTTCTCTGTGTAGGGCCAGCAAGTTTTTTTCCGCTTGAAACAATTCTACACATATATAAATCTACCATCCACTCGTGCATTAAATACTGCTGCCATATCTGGTCAGGTGCTCCTGCTATCCACATTAGTGTCCTTGACAAAATCCAACAGAGAATCTCTAATGTGATAGATCCCGACTTGGCAGCTCAGATACAGTCACTTTCTCACCGGCGCAATGTGGCTTCCCTGTGTCTCTTCTACAAATACTTTCAGGGCTTCTGCTCCGAGCAACTTAGCTCACTGGTGCCCCTATATATAAATTTACTTGAGCCACAAGATTAGCAACTAGGTCCCACGCTTTTACTGTGAAACCAATAAATAGTAAACACAAATTCTACTGCATCAGTTTCTTTTCTCGCACTTCTCGTCTATGGAATTCCCTTCTGCTTACTTGCTTTCCCGACAGCTATAATCTCCAAGAATTTAAATGTAAAGTCAATAGTCATCTCCTATCTTACTATCCTGTATCCTCTCTTTCATGCTCCTTTCTCCGTCCACTCTACTCTCATCAGTATTATCATCTTCCTGACACCCCCTATAACCTGTCACTCTTTCTCGTAACTTTCCTCCTATGTAACCCCAGCAAAACAGTGGCAATAAAATGCCTTGCTTAGGGCGACATGATTATAAAAAAAATTCTTATCTATTATAATGTAGATATAAATTGGGGGGGTAATTCTACACTACAGTCAATATATAAACTGATCCCTCACCTTATGGCCACATTCATCCTTCTCTTAACCACTTCCTGACACTCCCAATAACCTGTCACTCTTTCTCATAACTTTCTTCCTATGTAACCCCCTGCAAAACTGGCAATAAAATTCCCTGTTTGGGGCGATATGATTATAAAAACAAAAAAATCTTATCTATTATTATGTGGATATAAAGTGGGGGATCAATCTACATTAAAGTCAATATATAAACTGATCTCTCACTTTATGGCCACAGTCATCCTTCTCTTACCCACTTCCTGACACCCCCTATAACTTGTCACTCTTTCTCTAACTTTATTCCTATCTAACCCCCTGCAAAACAGTGGCAATAAAAAGCCTTGCTTGGGGCAATATGATTATAAAAAAAGCATTCTTAAAAATATTTTTGCGTTTAAAGGTTTTTGTTTACAAATTTTTAAGGTTTTGAAACACTTTATTATAATCAGGTCTGCAGAAAGAACGCTCCTTTTTTTTCTATATGCCAAGATCTCATCGCTTTTAACAGTTTCATGTCTTTTGCTATTCTGTTTTATTCTTGCAACTTCACGATTCGACTTTGGCCTTTTTGGGGCATCCATTAACGCAAATCCATTAAGCAGGTTAATCACAGTTTTTTTCTTTTCTTTTTTTTTGTCTTCAATATGATTTTTTAATGTTAATTTTTATACGACTCTGTTTCTCCTTGTGCAGCCCAAACTTTTAGCTGCCGCTGTAGGAATTTCCATGCGTTCTCACTTTTCCTTAAAACTTTTTCGCGGTTCAGTTTTCTGTTAATAGAATTGTCAGCTTACATTAGCAGAATCGCCTCTCTACGAATTCCAGTCACTTTTAGATCTGTGAAATATTACAGCGTTTATTGTCATTTAGGAGATCAGATATTGCGTAGCAATTCAATGCTGCTTTCTTCATTTATAAAGAAAAGTTTTTTATGTCTAGATACGCTGGTTTCATGGTTCTGTTTGCCTTGTTATTGTGGCACTTTTTTTCTTGTTGCATGTATAAGTATCCGTATTTTGTCAATCCTTTTAAAAACATCTTTGTTGCTCACATGATCAGTCCATGGTATCCCGTAGATGGTATTCATTGCATTCGTTGATAGAACCAAATATCTATTGATTCCTGTCATTTTTTTTATCTGCAAGAAGATTGTTTCACCTTCACTGACATATAGGATATTTGATATGCCATAGAGATCCAGAATTCGTTTCGCTATTTTTAACGATATTTTTCTATGTCTTAATTCCTAACTGAGTTTCTGGAAGTCATGTTGTGCTAATTGTAACCCCAAAACATGCTAGTTAAGAAACAATGATGGAATTTTCACTTTTCTAAAATTACGTCCTGTAGATGGAGTCCTCCTGTACGAATGCATTCTTGAAATCTGCTGTTGAGATTTCTCACTGATTCAATGCTGCTTTCTTCACTTATAAAGAAAAGTTTTTTTTTTATGTCTAAATACGTTGGTTAGCCTCTATGAAGGCGCATTTTCATCATTCTGCGTGCCGTGTTATTGTGACACTTCCTTTCTTGTTGCATGTATAAGTATCCGTATTTTGTCAATCCTTTTTAAAACTTCTTTGTTGCTCCCATGATCAGTCCATGGTATCCCATAGATGGTATTCATTGCATTCGTTGATAGAACCAAATATCTATTGATTCCTGTCATTTTTCTTTATCTGCAAGTAAGATTGTTTCATCTTCATTGACATATAGGAGATTTGATATGTCGTAAAGATCCAGAATTCGTTTCGCTGTTTTTAACAATGTTTTTCTATGTCTTAATTCTTAACTTAGGTTCTGCAAGTCATCTTTCGTTATTTGTGCGCACTTTGCAGTTTCGTATCGTCAACATTTCTGTAGTCTATATTTCTATAACGAATGATTTCTTTCTTATTGCTGCAAACGTTGTTTCGTAGATGCAAGTGTTTGAATAAGAAACGCTGATTTTAAAAGGTTTTAATTAATATCTACAGGCGATTAAACGTAATAATAATCAAATTTGGCTTCGTGCAGGAATGTAACTGCTGTTGTTTTTTATTTTTCTTGTCATCACCCAACAGAAAATACTCTTTTCCAAGTGAGTAAGTGAAAATAACATTGAGAAAGACATTAATATCTAAACTTATTTAAAATTGAACTTTGTCTGAGTGTCTGTGTGTGTCTGTATGTGTGAGTGTCCGTTACCTATAGACTCCGAAACGGCTGAACCGATTTACACAGCTGTACTATAAGCGTTTGCGAGTGTTCTTAGCTAGGTTTTGTATCGAGGTACCCCGATAAATATCGAAAATCGATAATCAAAAAAATCGGGTTATAGAAGGAGTGGTCCGATTTTAATCAAATTTGATACACTCATAGACAAAGACATAAGAAACAATATTGAGAAGTTTCAAGGTTTCAGTTCTTACAATAGTGCTATATATATATATATATATATATATATATATATATATATATATAAGGCAAGGTGTTTGTGTGTGTGTGTCTGTTTATCTGCCTGTATGTCTGTATTTTTTTCACCTTTTTTATTTTAGTTTTTGCTTCGGGTTTGGCTCTAAGTAGGTATAATTGTAGTTCTTAGTCTCAGTCATGATACCATTTACTCAGAAGACTTATTTAGCCTTCAATATTCAGTTTACGACGAAAAAACTTATTTGATATCGATACCAGGAAATCAAAATTTGACTTACATCCATTCATTTTTCTTTCACTCTACGGTTTTGCTTTAACTGGAAACAACTATTGCTTTTTAGTCTTTCGTGCCAACGTCCAAAGAGTCTGAGCTCCAGGATCATGGATTAGTTTTAAAGCTTTCATTACACCCGAGCAACGCCGGGCTATACTACTAGTATAAAATAATAAAATAACACGAATTCAGCATTGCCGAGTTCGAATTGAAGTCAAATTCGTTTCATTCACTTAGGCTAAAATACCTTGGGGAATGATACAGGGTGACCTCAAAAAGCATGAACTTTAACAATCCAATAAAACCAAGATTGATGATAGACAAATATTTTATTCAAAGTAATTGCAAACTTAAAACATGCCATTTAAGAAACAAAGATGGAATTTTCATTTTTTAAAAAGTACGTCCCGTAGATGGCGTCCTCCTGTACAAATGCATTCTTGAAATCTGAAATTCCTCATTGACCGCTGCAGCATCTCAGCTGGGATACAGTGAATTTCATCCTGAATTCTCTGTTTTAACTCATCCAGAGTTCTTGGTTGAATTGTGTGCACTATACTCTTGGGATAGCCCCACAAGAAAAAAATCTGCTGTTGAGATTCCTCATTGACCGCTGCAACATCTCAGATGGGATACTGTGAATTTCATCCAGAATTCTCTGTTTTAACTCATCCACTGTTTTTATTTCGTGAGGCCAGTGTTTTGCAGTGCTGCCACTTGCTCATGTCTGCCAATACACACTTAAAAAAAAAAACATTTTTTTAGTTCCCCCTGTATTAATCAATCTTTTCTCCCTTCATATAAGTTTTATAGCAGGACAGATTAGTTTCTATAGCCTTGGTTGGCACCCAGTCTATTACAGAAAGAAATAGAAACTTACGGAGTTAAATTATTCTCCCTAGTCATAGATTGAAAGTCACATGATCAGCCAAGCGAATATGGCGTCTGGAATTTAACTGTCCGCCAGATTACTTATGATTACTAAAGAATAAATGGTTTCATAATTTTATATTTTATATTGGACGAGACTCGGTTGGCGAAAATCGATTTTTATAGAGAACTGAAGTGCTGGAAGCAATGTCGAAGCGGTCAAGGACTCCGCTATAATGACCGCATCGAGAGAAAGACCTGATGTCGATTCAGTTTGACGTAAACAACTGGGAACGGCTGGCTGCGGACGGCCGTACATAGCGCCAAAAATGTCATTCTAAAGAAGCAACAATCCAAGTACCGAGGTGGACAGTAATAAGCGAGTATCAGGCCCCGGAGCCGTCAAGCGATTTAAAACGCTGGACTTTGATGAATCTACTTCTCGTATTTTCATCAAATACGATGGACAGTCTATGAATAAATAATCAGTCAGTGAAGTTCCATACGTGAAACACGCTTGGACGATCATGTCTTGAAAGAGACATGACTGACTTGTCAGAAGATTATCCCGCAGTAGGTTGCCATTGCTTTCTGCGGTAGACTGGTTGCCCGCCTAAGCTACAGAACCCAAACTGGCCTGTTATTTAACCCATTACTGGAAGGAAGAGACGGATTAATACCTTTCCCAAGGGTATTTACGCGTAAGTGAATGCAATGAATTCAACTGGAATTCGAACTTAGCTTCCCGATTTCTCGTTCCGAGCCGATCTCCAGAAGCTCCACAACGCACATCTTATACAAATAATATCAGAGTAAAAAGATTATTGATTCCTGTGAAATTACTGACTCCTTTATTAAACCATTTATTTGTTTTATTTCTGTAACATAAAGCATTTGTTTCACATAAAGCAAACGGATTTTTAATGACTCGATTATACTTGGATACCTATTATTAAGGAAATTTTAAAAATGCGGACATTTTCAGAAAAATTACTCAAAATCAGATACCAAAAAGCCAAGTACTGGTGATAAAGAATTTTATTATTTAAAGCGTTTCTATACTAATTAAAGCGGTTTTGTTTTATAATAATTTCACTCCAATTAAGGCAGGACTGCTACCGGTGCACAGAGATTTAAAGAGAAATAAAAAACCTGGTACAACGTATGCCGAAGAAAAGATGGATGGTGGGTGGGATTTAGAGATACATAAAATGGCAACTTACATTGCATTTTAACTTTTGGACGATTGTAGCTCTCAGGGAAGTCTGGGATAGGAAATTAACTTTATTCACTTTTACAAAAATTCACAATGACTTGCGAAATCCTGGTTTTGCCGGATAAAAAAAAGATTAACCTCGTGCTTACAGAAAAAGTCGAAACCGTATTTCGCGAGTAGATGTTAAATTAATTTTCTGACCAATGGAAGTGATTTGCAAGACCATAAAGACTTAACGATCCAGTGCAAAAAATCTAAAGGAATATATAAATGGCTTTGATCAGCATCAGAAAGTCAGGGTTAGAAGCAGCAGAGACGACAAGCTCGAATGTAACGGGATAAGCTTCAAATTCACTCCTTCTCCTTCTTTCTCGTGTGCTGATTTCTTTTACTTCTTCTCCTTCCAAAGACATTCATGCGAAACAAACGCTCAGACATATATATATATACATACACATAAACTCTTTCGAACAAATTATTGCTACGAAAACTTCTACGAACATTTCTTTAACGCTTGATACCATTAACTTTCTCATTGAACATTAATCTCTTATTCTATTCTTTTAATAAATTTCTATTTTAACATGCAAAATGTAAATATTGTTTTCTTCCACAATCCACGCAAACCAAACATCTGCTTCCAACCAACCTTCTGATTATAAAACGAATAAAATAAGTTTTACGGAGTTTGGTTATGTATGATACAAGGCCGAATTTAAAGAAACATTAACCGTCTCGTAATATCTTCAGAAGCATGTATAAGAAAGGGAATTCCACAAACGGGATCTGCGAGGTTAGTAAGTGTTAGTGTATAAATGGCGGTCACATCTGACTATTTTAACGGTAAAAGGGTGGGAGCTTGATGCTTGACTAGTAGCAAGAGTGGTGACCCACGTGGTGACCTACGTGGGTGGGTCACCAGGGAAGAAATTACGGACAAAATTGAAACACTAGCGAACATTGCATTTCCACTGAAACATCTGGCACATATTATATCTTTGGGAAGCGATGATTGTTTTAGTCATTCATTTACGTCCATCCTGTGCAAGAAGGCTGCAATTGAGGAAATTATAGAAAATAATTTCCTCGGAAAATGCATGAAATTGCGTTCAATTATGTCTAATGCGATAACGGGTTTGGGAGATATAAAACAGAATTTTGCATTATGAGTCGATAATTGGATAGAAAAATCGAAAAGCGTATGCTAATTATTTTGTTTCATTTTACGGAATGACATTTTTAAACTAATAATGTCTTATCGATGTGTTCGTATTGGTCAAATTTAAATAAGACCAGTAATCAGTTGAATTAAAGAATTCTCAATATATATTTAAAGAAAAGATAAAATAAAAATATAAAATTAAAAAAGGCAAAACTTTTAAATATTAGAATTATATATAAAATAACATCAGTCTTCCTAATTTAAATATATATATTTCCACTCACACACCGTGACTGAGTACTCTGGAAGAATGGTGGACTTTGAATAACAGTAGCTACTCTAGCATCTATGCATCGTTCATTCCGTAATGAATTAGAGCACTCTTAGCAACTGTTTTTTTTTATTTTATTAATATAATATCCATTTTCTTATATTTTTTATTTTGTTGATGGAACATTGATATTAATTGATTTTTGGAGAGGATTATTTTGTCTGAGTGGGGTATCTAGTGGGACGACATAATACTTAAAATAGATAATAACAAAATAATTTTTTACTATACGTCGTACGTGTTCTGTCACTTTTTTTACAATATATATATATATATATATATATATATATATATATGATGACATCATGGAAAACTGCTAGTGGGAACTTCGTTACAATCTTTAGCATCCTATGCGAAAGTTATAAAACAAATAACAGAATATACACCAGAATACTCGGTTCTATTTAGGCTTTGGATGAATGTGTGTTGCCAAAATATTTTCTTCTTTGTATATATAGATTACATATTGTTCAATTATACATGAATGACGTAAATCTTTCATTGCAGGTGAATTAAATTACAATATTTGTTAATGATAAAATTCAATCTTTCAAATTTTCCAACTACTTGTCAGTAACGGGGAGGCTAAAGTCATTGTTAGCATTTTCCTTACCTATTCTATTTGCTACCAAGGGATATATATATATATATATATATATACTCAACAAATTATTTTAAGCGGAAAGAACTGCTTTGTTTTCGTTAGGTACTTTTCCTAATGAAAAGAAAGCAGTTCCTTCCGCCCAAATTATTTGATGGGTATATATATCCTTTGGTAGCGAACAGAATAGGTACTTACTCTTCAGGGATGTGCGTTGTGATGCAGTGGATATCGGCTCGGAACGACAAATCGTGGAGCCGAGTTCGAATTCGAATTGAATTCCTTGCATTCACTTACGCAGAGATACCCTTGGGAAAGGTATTAATCCGTCTCTTCCTTTCAGTTATGGGTTAAATGATATGACAGATTGGGTTCTATAGCATTGGCTGGCAACCAGTCTACCGCAGAAAGCAATGGCAACCTACTGGGTATTAAGTGGGGGATCGGTTTTCTATTGTTATTAAGTAATAAACTGATCCCCTACCAATACTTAATATAATAATGTAATATAATCTATCTCTTCTTCCTCCAGCTATGAGTTAAATATCAGGACAGATTGGGTTCTATAGCATTGGCTGGCAACTAGTCTACCGCAGAAATTAATGGCAACCTACTGCGGAATAACCTTCTGCCCAGTCAGCCATGTTCCTTTCAAGACATGTACCCCCAAAGCATGTATTACGTATGGCACTTAACTGACTGACTCTTCAAATAACGGAGCAATTTTAAGACCCTGCCACACCCTGGTTTTTTTCCTTTTTTTCTTACATGCTGTACAACTGTCAAATCGCCCTATCTTATGTGAAACATGTAAGATTTTTCCGAAATATTTTAAACATTTTGTATAGTTGTTTCTTTTTCTAATTATTAAACTTAAATTTTTTACTTTATTTCACACAAACAAAGCTAAAAAGATTTACTGAAATTTCCTGAACAACTTAATGAGTAAAGTGACTCGGAGATTTTAAAACCTAAGGGAAAGAGGAACTAGGGAAACAGTTTGTAATTAATCTATTAATAGATCATAAACTATTTACCCATTTTTTGTAACTCGAAGGGAAAGAATTGATAGCAAACCATAGTAAATGCAATAAAAGTAGATCTGAATTTGTGGAGTGCTCTGATCGCCTACATCCTGAAATGACTTTGCATAGAAAAGAAGAAAGACAAAAACATAGCATAGAAAAGAAAAAAGACTAAAGAACGACAGAGAAATTTTCAAGAAACGAGATCGCATAGGTTATGTTGATTTTCTAAGCTTAGATTAGAATTATTTTTTTACCTTACTGGCATAAACCATGTGTCGGGATGGGTGCGACTTTCTTTAAAATATTAAAAGTATTTTTTTGCTGAATTTTAAAATTTTCACGCTTAATTGAACGTTTGGTTTTCTTTTTTTTAATTTGGCAGAAATTTCTTTGATTGTTGGACTTTAACTAAGTTAAAACTTAGTAATTCACCACCCTATTTTTTTGTCATTTTCTTTTTTTTTCTTTCTTTATCTTTTATTAATTTGAGTAGATAGACCAAACTATCTCCCGGTTCCACCCACGTCTATTGAACAATTGTAGAGGCTCATCTCTTGTTTCCTGTTCAGAATGTGGTTTCTGGCTTTTTTCCTCTCCTCAGACCTCAGTATTGGTGCTTCCGTGATTTTTATGCGATATGTTTGGTTGGTAAACTTAGTAATTCACCACCCTATTTTTTTGTCATTTTCTTTTTTTTTTCTTTCTTTATCTTTTATTAATTTGAGTAGATAGACCAAACTATCTCCCGGTTCCACCCACGTCTATTGAACAATTGTAAAGGCTCATCTCTTGTTTCCTGTTCAGAATGTGGTTTCTGGCTTTTTTCCTCTCCTCAGACCTCAGTATTGGTGCTTCCGTGATTTTTATGCGATATGTTTGGTTGGTGGCAACGTCTCATCATTGTGAGGGTACCGGGTTGGCAGTTACCTGGTTGCTGCTTCCAGCTGGTAGTTACGAGCCCTAACTCTTGCGTAGCGTCAAAAGTGGCTGCTCTGATCAACAGTTGCATAATATCTTGTATTGCCATGTCGCTCATGGATAGGTGTCCCTGCAAGCGCTTTCGATGGGCAAACCCGAGGCCACTTTTTTTATGCAGCCCGAGCCAGTTTCCCTCCCAGCGCATATCGTGGATAATGACCGCCTGCATCCTCTACTCAAGGCCTACCAACAAACTATGACATAAAAAACGGAATCAGAAAAAACCCTAAACCAGTCAAACTCAAATCGCCAAAACCTTTTAACATTTCTTTGACTAACATTCGTACTAACTTTTGTAGTGTAGAATCTTTCCTCCACGAAAACTCCCCTGACATCTCAACTCATCAATTCCCTCCTCTGACTTCTCGATACCTGGTTATCTTCCCCTCTTAAGGAAGGATTCTACTGTCCATATGCATGGGCTGGGGGTCAACGTTAGTGAACACCTCTTTGTATCTAGGGTGATATCACTCGAATCCACTGACCACCAATATATATGTCTCCGTCTGTCACTTCTAAAGATCGGTTAGCTACCTTTCCTTTCTTTATCGTTTCCCTTCCTCTCCCGACTGCTCCCTTCAAGACAACATTTCTGACAATATAAATAAGGCTACTTCCTACCACCCATTCGCTTACATACTTGTGTTCGGAGATCTTAACGCCCATTATGCTGAGTGGCTTAAAGACTCTGTGACTGATTCAGCTGGCATCCACGCCATGAACTTTACCATTTCCCAATCCCTTACGAAAGTAGTGAACTTCCCCACATGCTTTCCAAGCACTCATTCTAGAGGCGCCTCTCTCTTCTACGGAAACTGCGAAGCTATGGCACAACTGGATTGTGTTGGACTCAATTAACCACCACAGACAACAGTACCTCCATCCCATTAGCATGGAACAGGCTTGCCTCTCAGAGAGTAAATCACTACGCCTGCTTGGCCTGACACTCTCAGCGGACCTCAAATGGAATGACTACGTCGAATCCATTGCTAAATCCACTGCTATGAAAGTCGGCTCTCTATGCAGGGCCCGGAAATTCTTTCCGCCTGAATCTATCCTGCAATTATATAAATCCACCATCCGCCCGTGTATTGAGTGCTGCTGCCACATCTGGTCGGGTGCTCTTTCTATTCTCCTCGGGCTTCTTGACAAAATACAGCGAAGAATCTGTAATGTGATTGATACCGACTTGGCTGACCGCCTGCATTATCTCTCTCACCGGCGTGACGTGGCTTCCCTGTGCCTCTTCTATAAATACTTTCATGGCTTCTGCTTTGACGAACTTAAATCTCTGGTCCCTCCAAGATGTGAATTTGCGCGAGACACTAGATTAGCAACTATGTCCCACCCTTTTACAGTGAAACCGATGAAATGTAACCGCAATTTCTACTCCAACAGCTTCTTTCCTCGCACTTCCCGCCTGTGGAATTCCCTACTGCATGCTTGCTTCCTCGACGGCTACAACCTCCAGGAGTTTAAATGTAAGGTCAATAGATACCTCCTAACACACTAACTCACACCCACTCTCTCCAACTCTCTCTTTATGTACATCCTAAGTCGTCTATCACCCTCCTTCTGACATTTTCTATACCTAATCGCTCTATGTAACCCCCTGCGCTATAGTGGCAGTGGAATGCCTTGCTTGGGGTGACACGATTTAAAAAAAAAAGATAGATGCTTTACCTCTGCACCTAACTCCTACCAAGTCTCGCAGCTTGGCCCTCTCGGCAACTCAGACCATGCTGTTGTCTCTCTTAATATTTATCTCCACTCTTACCACCCCCAGGAGCCTCTTACCTATAAGACATCCTACTGCTATCAAAGAGCTGACTGGGATACCTTTCGCGATTTCCTATGCGACGTCGCTTTGGGAGAAGTGTTCGATCTCCCAGTTGATGACTGTGCCTCTGAGATTTCGTCCTGGGTGAAAGCTGGCATTGATGCCTTCATACCTACCGGGAAGTTTCGTCTCAAACATCATTCCTCCTCTTGGTTCTCTCCTGCCGGTTCGGTCGCCATTGCCCACAGGAACCACTACTTCCGATTATTTTGCAGACAGTCATCTGACCACAATAGGCGCCTATTCATGTCTGCTTGTAATGAGTGCAAGAGAATCCTGAATGACTTCAAGCGGTTGTTTGCTGAGAGAATGAGACAGCGCTTAGCTAACCGCGAGTTCGGCTCCAAGGAATATTGGCGGTTATGCAAACGGGTGCTGAACAATAGCAAATACTCTATCCCTCTTTTAATCAATGAATTTGAGGTCCTCATATCATCGGCAGACAAGACTGAGTGCTTTGCTCCCAGATTCTCATCCAACTCCACATTTCACTCACCTCGAGTACTCTCACCCGACTTCCCTCTTAGAACTGAGGCTAAACTGTACGATGTATACATTACCCCGACAGTAGTATCTCGAGTAATATCAAAACTTGAACCCCATAACGCGAGCAGTGGTGATGGAATCCCGGTGATTTTCCTTAAGAAAAATGCCCCTGAATTCTCCTCTGTCCTCTCTAAGCTGTATAACTACTGCGTTTCTTGTTCCTGTTTACCTGCGTGCTGGAAGTCCTCTTCTGTCGTTCCTGTATTTAAGAACTCTGGTGAACCCTCGGACCCATCCAACTATCGCCCTATCAGCCTACCAATTTTCGGAAATGTGTTCGAGGCCATTATTCATGCTGAAATACCTACACATCTTACTGCCCATAAACTCTTCTCTGACAGGCAGTATGGCTTCCGCTTTGCCAGGTCCACGGCCGACATGCTAACGACCAATACGGAGTACATGTTCCAAACCTTTGAGAAGTCCGGCGAGGCCCATTCCGTTGCTCTGGACATCTCCAAGTCTTTTGACAGGGTTTGGCACGTTGGCCTTCTATGCAAGCTACAGGGTTACGGTATTACCAGACGCTTGCTTGATCTGATCCAATCTTTTCTAAATAACCGCGTAATGAAGGTTGTCTTGAATGGGCAATCCTCCACATCCTAATGTACAGACGCTGGTGTCCCTCAGGGCTCTATCCTAGGCCTGACGTTCTTCCTAATTTTCATAAATGACCTCATAGACGAGATCAAGAGCCAAGTAGGCATCTACGCAGATGACACCACAATTTACTCCCGCATCAGTAAGAAACCCGGCGTGGCGGACAAACATAATCTCGCTGCTGATCTTGAGAGGGATCTACACTCTGTGGTGAATTGAAGTAAGAAGTAGCTTGTAAATTTCAATGCGTCTAAGACCAAGCTGCTGTCTGTCAATCATCACAGGCAACATCTCCTGCCTCCCATAAGCATGGAGCAAGCGAGTCTCCCTGAGAGCAATACACTGCGCCTCCTCGGCCTTATCCTCTTATCTGATCTCAAGTGAAACCACTACATTGAGTCAATAGCTAAATCCACTGCTAGGAAGGTTGGGTTACTGTGTCGGGTCAGGATGTTTCTCCCGCCTAAATCAATCCTGCATATATACAAATCAACCATTCGTCCGTGCATGGAGTACTGTTGCTATATATGGTCAGGTGCCCCTGCTGTTCATCTCAGTGTTCTTGATAGGCTCCAGAGGAGAATCAGTAATGTGATAGGTACCGACTTGGCAGCTCGACTACAGACTTCCCTACCGACGGGATGTGGCTTCCCTTTGTCTGTTCTATAAATACTTTCATGGCTTCTGCTCCAACGAACTTAAGTCAACGGTGCCTCTGCAACTGGTATTTACTCGTGCAACCAGACTGGCAACTGGGTCTCACCCATTCACAGTTAGATCGACCAAATGCAGACAACAATTTTACTCTTGCAGATTCTTTTCTTCCCGCCTGTGGAACTCGCTTCCATATTCTTGCATTCCTGACGGCTACAACCTCCAGGAATTTGAATGCAATGTCAATACCTATCTCGTAATAACTTGACTCTAGTTCTTTCTTCACCAATCTGTATATCCTTTCCTTTCACTCTACGTTTGCAACTGTCATCACACTTGTATACCCATCCTTCTCTTGCTCCTTTCTATCTAATCTTTTTACTCTTATATAGCCCCTTGCACATCAGTGGCGTTACCGCCTTGCTGGGTGTGATACGACTAAAAAAATTGCGGTAGTAGGTCGTAAGTAATGAACACCTAGTGAGGATCGAACTCACAACCCAATTGTATTAATTCTAAAACGACAGGCTCGCTAACCATTACACTACCCCGAGGAGACCAAGATTGTAAGTGTAGATAACATATTTCTTAAAAAATATTGTTTCTAACGAAAAAACAAACTAATATCGTAACATGATGACAAACATTCAAATATTCGTTAATGTCCTCCAGCGTCCGTGGGTTTTTGGGTTATATTTTTAGAATCATCTTTTTCTGGTTATCAACTTCAGAAACAAATTACTGGAGATATGCACTAATATTTCCGGGTTTTTTTTTTCTGTGTCTTCGTTGATTCAAATCTTCATATATTTTTTAAACATCTTTTGTTTGGTTTTCCGAAAAAAAAACAAAAAAAACTATTGTTCGAAAACTTTTCTTGTCGCTGTCTGAAGATAACAAAGGCTATCATTTGAAACGACAAGTATCTCGAGGGAAGCCAAAAACAGATTTTCTGATAAAAGTCATCTCATCAACAAGCACATAGGGAGTAGCTAATAAGAAAGAAAAATAATCTTTCTTTTTTACTTTCGGAACAAGAAATCGGGGAGCCGAGTTCGAATTCCAGCTGAATTCGATGCATTCACTTACGCGCAAATTCCCTTTGGAAAGGTATCAATCCGTCTCTTCCCTAAAATTATGGGTTAAATAATAGGACACATTGGGTTCTATAGCCTTGGCTGGCAACAAGTCTACCGTAGAAAGTAATGGCAACCTACTGCGGGATAATCTCTGCCCAATCAGTCCTGTTTCTTTCGAGACATGATCGCCCAAGTGTGTATCCCGTATGGCACTTAACTGACTAACTGAATATAATAATTGAAAACATGATTAAGGGTTTTTATTGGGCAAAAAGTCGGGGATCAGTTTTATATTGTTATGAAGTAATAAACTGATCCCTTACGAATTACTACTTAATAATACATCTCTTCCTCTTTTAGCTATGAGTAAAAAAACAGGACAGATTGTGTTCTATAGACTTGGCTGGCAACCAGTCTACCGCAGAATGCAATGGCAACCTACTGCGTGATAATCTTCTGCACAGTCAGTCATGTCTCTTTCGAGACATGATCGCCCAAGCGTGTATCACGTATGGCACTTAAATGACTGACTGATATATAGTATTATATATTTTTATTACTATGAACGACATTTGTAGTGTGTACATGTGGTTGAGTTACTATCACTTTATCATTTTTTTTAAGCAGGGATTTTAATGACAACCGCCCTAGATTGAGAAGTCTTACTACAGAAACATTGTGGCTCTAACAGGATTCAAAGTAATATTGATTAATAAACTACGAGAGTGGGCTGAAAGTTCATAGGCTGATTATGTTCAACTTTCTGAAATCCAGGAATCATAATTTTTCAACTCTTAATAATAACAGCATCATTTTTCCATGTAATCTGGCTGTTCAAACAATAATTTAAATGTAAGTAGATGTAAATTCTTTTGAAAATGTACAAAATTTGGTTTGATGGTGTATTAAAATACTTGCAAAAAAAATATTTTTACTCCCAAAATCTTTGTGCTGTCAATTCGGTATTGGCTGAAACGGAAACAAAAAAGAATCTAATACTTAAATGTATAGCCGGAGCAGACATATTTGTAATGTAATGACAAATGGTAGATTTATAAATGAGCAAAATAGATTCTGACAAGAAAAATGTTTGAGAAATCAGACTGATGCAGCACACATTCTGAGCAGCCAACTTAGCAATTGATTCAAAATTAACAAAGCTCATGTTCCTGGGACATGTAATGAGGAAGGAGGGCTTGAAGAATTTGATACTCCCAGGTCAGATAGAGGAAAAGAGAGACAGAACAAAACAACGCGTGTCATTTTTGAAAGGCCTGAGCAAGTGGATGGCAGAGCAGGGTTTGGGTAAAATAACGGAAGAAAACGTGCTAAGAGCCACTGTAGACATGGAGAGGTAGAAGGTCATGATCGCTTACGTCCTGAAGGGACACGGTACATAGAAGAAGAAAAAAGAGGTTGCTTCATTAATTAGTGATGCTACAGTTTCATATTGCCGGTGATGCGAGACATAGGTATCACCTCGGCACTCAGACATAGGGTTGGATCTAGTGGTGTTATGCCTAAGACCATTTCCTCAAAGTATTCTCTGTACGAGGTTTGGCTGAAAAGTTCATAGACTGTCTATAAAGTAATGTTACTAAAACAGTAAAATCTAATCTAATCTTATTTATAAATGGAACTTTGTGTATGTGTGTGTGTCTGTGTATGTGTGTGTGTCCGTTACCTATAGACTCCGAAACGGCTAAACCGATTTTCTTGAAAATTTACACAGTTGTACTATAAGCGTCCGGGAGTGTTCGTAGCTAGGTTTTGTGTCGACGTACCCCGGATAAATATCGAAAATCGATAATCGAAAAAATCGGGTTATAGAAGGAGTGGTCCGATTTTAATCAAATTTGATACACTCATAGACAAAGACATAAAAACGATATTAAGAAGTTTCAAGGTTGCAGTTCTTACAATAGTGCAGAAAATAGATAATATATATATATATATATATATATATATATATATAAAAGGCAAGATGTTTGTGTGTGTGTCTGTTTATCTGCCTGTATGTCTATATTTTTCAGTCCTTTTATTTTAGTTTTTGCTTCGTGTTTGGCTCTAAGTAGGTACAATTGTAGTTCTTAATCTCAACCATGACACCATTTACTCAGAGGACTTATTTAGCCATCAAAATTCAGTTTACGACAAAAACAACTTATTTGATATCGATACCAGGAAATCAAAATTTGACTTACATCAATTCATTTTTCTTTCAGACTACGGTTTTGCCTTAGTTGGAAACAACTATTACTTTTTAGTCTTTCGTGCCAACATCCAAAGAGTCTGAGCTCCACGACCATGGATTAGTTTTAAAGCTTTTATTACACCCGAGCAACCCCGGGCTATACTGCTAGCCTTGCATATATCAATTTGAAATCTTCTTATTAATAACTGCTGTTTTTCTTTCCAGGTAAAATGACATCTCTCAGTTCAAAGATTTCAGAGATTAGTAGCCACTTCTCTTGAAAATGGGTATCATACTGTTATCAACTGCCTAAAGAAGAACATTTATCTCACAATGACGGACCAACTTTATCAATAGTGCAAAAGTGGCTAGCTGACTTGATGGGTGCGGAAAGGAGAGTGTTCAAGATGACCCAAGTTCTGGACGTCCTGCTACTGAGATTCACTTCAATGTCAATAAAATTATATGAAACAGTTAATCTTCGCATTTTTTCTAATGGCAATCATAAATATGAATACAGGTCCTTATGTAAAGAAGTAGGTAGGTACGATTTAAATGATGCAAAACGATTTCATTGAAGCAGACGATAAAAGTATGCAAGTATTAGCCTCCGTGTACCTTTCATTTAATCAATTTTCTTCAATTATTATTATTATTATTATTATTATTATTATTATTATTATTATTATATTTCAATTTCGGCTGTGGTCACATTACCTACCAAGTCTCCGAAAAATCTAAGATAGGTAGGGGCGTGTTTTTATGTCGACATCTTACGTTTTGCTTCTCTAACTTCCATGACATCACTAGCGTTACTTGAATAAACCTCTTTATTTTTCTTCTTATCTTCCACCCCCTCTTCCCCTTCTTCTTCTTCTTCTTCTTCTTTCTTCTTCTTCTTCTTCTTCTTCTTCTTCTTCTTCTTCTTCTTCTTCTTCTTCTTCTTCTTCTTCTTCTTCTTCTTCTCTTCTTCTTCTTCTTCTTCTTCTTCTTCTTCTTCTTCTTCTTCTTCTTCTTCTTCTTCTTCTTCTTCTTCTTCTTCTTCTTCTTCTTCTTCTTCTTCTTCCCCCTCTTCCCCTTCTTCTTCTTCTTCTTCTTCTTCTTCTTCTTCTTCTTCCCCTTCTTCTTCTTCTTCTTCTTCTTCTTCTTTTTCTTCTTCTTCTTCCCCCTTCTTCCCCCTTCTTCTTCTTCTTCTTCTTCTTCTTCTTCTTCTTCTTCTTCTTCTTCTGTTGTATACATATTTATTCCGGGACTCAATCAGAAATAGCAGCATGAAATTTTACACCGAATACAGACCACACCCATTTTACATAGATGAGGTCCTTTGTAATAGGAATTGAGCTGGTAAGTTCAATACTACCAGCATCCTCTCAATGAGTCTATCGGAACCTTTTCCAATCATACCGAGATCTCCAGCTACAACTGAAATTATTAATGTCTTCATATGTGACCTGTTTGAGATTCCCAATTCAAGATCCTTCTACCAAAATATTATTATGATGTCATTTTTCTTCATACTTTGATTTCTCCTATGGTCACACTACCAACCAAGTCTGCGGGAAGACCTAAGGCAGGTGGTGGCGTGTTGTTATGGCTCCATTTCATGTTTTTTCTATCTCCCCTATCAACCCTAGCGTTACAAAGACAAAGTCCTACTTAGTATGTGGGCTGTACTTAAGAAGAGATTGTTTTGTATATCTCTTAAGCTGGGGTTCCAAGGATTCGCTCAATGTGTTGTTTCATTCCATTTTTTATCATTCCAAGTGCTCCTACTATCACTGGCACGATTCTTGTTTTCAATTTCCACATTTCTTCTAATTCAGTTTCCAGGTCTTTATATTCTGACAGTTTTTCGAATTCCTTGGTTGCTATGTTACAATCTGCTGGACAAACCATATCAATTAATAGGCAAGTTTTTTTTTTCTGGTTTTTAACATTAATGTCCGACCTATTTGCTTTAATTTTTCTGTCTGTGTAGATGGTGTAATCCCATAGAATGATGACATCTTCTATTTCTGTAACCGGTGTTGGGTGATGTTCATACCAGAGTTTGTTTACAGATTTTCCATGGTGTTTGCACATTGTCCAATGCAAATTTTGCCCAACTCTATGGTAGCGATTTTTATATTCATTTGGGGCAAGCACAGAACAGCCTGAGATTAGGTGGTCTATTGTTTATTATTATTATTATTATTATTATTATTATTATTATTATTGTTGTTGTTGTTATTGTTGTTTCTTCTCACAAAAACCAAACAGCATATACATTTTTCCTCAGCTTTTCCTTGCAATCAAAAGGAAACAGTCCATTATTTATAAGCGGTAATGAAAGGATGTGCCGGATTTGCTAAACTTCCTGAATAACTACGAAGGAAAGAATATTTTATGAATGATTACATATGATCTGTTCGAAGCATTGGATACCCGAGAGACCGGGTTTGAAATTTTCCGAACAGCTACTCCTTGATGTCTTTCTGATGTCTAATAATTTGTCAAGTTTTCTGGCGTCTCAGGCTTATTCACAATGTATGTAAAGGTTTCCATCATCAATCAGTACATTAAGTAACCTGGGAGGGACCCCGAGATGACAGTGAAATCAATTTCTGCATTGACGGAAATGCAAAGAGTAAAGATTGTTCGATGCAAGATTATTCATAAACTTATATATCACAAATATGCACACTCAGCATATTTTTAAACGTCTTGATTTCATTTTCAAGTTCAGGCACGAAAACAAATTCTAGTGAGGATATAGACACATACTTCGCCAGGAAAAAGTAAGCAACATACCATGAACGAAATTTGATAATTTCAAATAATTAGAAAATAATTATAAAAAGAAACTACAAAATTGTGAACAAAATCGTTTATTTAAGATATTTTCTTTATAATCATTTCACTTCAACAAGGAAAGATACCCATTAATGCGTATGTGGGTATATTAAGAAAAAAAATCAAGGTAGAAGGATGCCGAAAAAAGGATAAGATGGCTAGGAATGAAGATAGCAATTGACGTTGCGTTTAATTTTCTGGACAATGTAGCTATCAGGGAAGCAAGAAAACGGAATATATTTAAACGGTAAAGGGGACCTATGTGCCAATCTAGTAGAACGCATAAATAGATTGGGTCAAGCAACCAGGAGAACAAGCTCGTCAGAGCAGTTGCCATGAAAATACTTGTAAAAAAATAACAAAAAAAAAAAACAAAAAAAAAACAGACTGCACATAACGTCGATGAAAATTTGACTGAAGGGGAGACTACCAAGTCAAGATCGATCGTATTGCAAATCCTCCTTTGCATTTTGTCGAGATCCGAAAGAGGGATAGGAGGAGCATCCGACCAGATATGGCAACAGTAATCAGTGCATTGACAAATGGTAGATTTAGAAATGTATATTCTGAATAAAAAAATCCTGGCACGACCCATTGAGCCAACTTTGCTAGCAGTAGATGCAGCAATAGATTCGATGTAGTCATTCCACTTGAGATCGTTTGAGAGAGTGAGGCCAAGGAGGCACAGTGTGTTGCTCTTTAGGAGATTAGTTTCATCCATTCTGAAAGTAGGCAGGAATGTTTTTCTGAGTGATTACAAAGTGAATATCAAGATCTGTGTAGATAGATTTATGCAATCAGATATTTGAAATTCTTTGGCACAACATTTTGATTTTGCTGAGTCAGTTTCATATTCCATCTTCTCAGAATTTGTCATTTTTCGGAGCAACGAACTGGTATACGTTTTTTTTTTAGGTTTCCACGGAACCGGAATTCGTTCCGTTTATAGAATTTGTAGGAATCAAAGTAAGTGGTTATCCAAAAGTCAGGTGAGCGAATGATTATTCTTCGGTTTATCAACATTTTTGCAGATTTTTTAAAGTCGAAATATATTTTGTGCTGTTTGAATTCTATGACGATCATAATTATCTTATGACACAAGTTGGAAAAAGAAGGAGTGGATTCATGCCTTTCCGAAGGGTATTTGACGTAAGTGAATATAACGAACCAAACTGGAATCCAAACTTTGTTCTCTGGTTTCTCAACATCGAGCACTTTAGCCATTACTCCACCTGCATTAGCATGGATCAGGCTAGCCTCCCTGAGAGCAAAATATTACGCCTCCTTGGCCTCACACTCTCAATGGATCTCAAGTGGAATGACTATATCGAATCCATAGCTAAATCGGCTGCTAAGAAGATCAGTTCACTGTGCAGAGCCAGGAAATTTTTCCCGCCTGAGTCCACCCATCACATATATAAATCTACTATCCACCTGTGTATTGAATTCTGCTGCCACATCTGGTCGAGTACTCCTGTTATTCACCTCGGGGTTCTTGACAAAACCCAACGGAGAATCTGTAATTTGATCGATACCGACTTGGCAGCGCGGCTGCAGTCGCAATCTCACCGGCCTGACGTGGCTTCCCTGTACCTCTTCTACAAATACTTTCACGGTTTATGCTGTAATGAACTTAGCTCACTGGTGCCTCTATGTATGAATTTACACGAGCTACTAGACTAGCAACTACATCCCACATTTTACAGTGAATCCGATAAAATGTAACCGCAATTTCTACACTAATAGCTTCTTTTCTCGCACTTTCCGCTTGTGAAATTCCCTTCCATATACTTGCTTCCAGGACAGCTACAATTTCCAGGAATTTAAATGTGGGGTCAATAGACATCTATCTAACTAACTCGCATCCATTCTCTCAAGCTTTTTTCTCCATCCACTCCACCCCTATTACACCCGGTATTACCCCGCTTCTGACATTAACCTATCCCTCCTTCTCATCACATTCTCCTATGCAATCCCTTGCGCAACACTGGCAGTAAAATGACTTGCTTGGGGTGAAGTGATTAAAAATATATTCCAGACGTTTAAATTTCGATAACTGTCGACGTTGTTTAACATTAGGGACCGGGCAAGAACTGGTGTTTCAATGCGATATGGCCGTACACATCTTGTTAGTGGCTTACGGCTTGTCACATTGAATAGACCGGTTCTCGCTCGATCACTGAAGTTAAGCAACGTTGAGCCTGGTCAGTACTTAGATCAGTAACCGCTTGGAAATATCAGGTGCTGTAGGCGTATAGTGACGGATGTGCGTGCTTACGGCTATATCATGTTGAATACACCGGTTCTCGCTCGATCACCGAAGTTAAGCAACGCTGAGCCTGGTCAGTACTTAGATGGCTGACCGCTTGGGAATACCAGGTGCTGTAAGCGTATAGTGACGGATGTGCATTGTGGTGCAGTGGATATCGGCTCGGAAAGAGAAATCCGTGAGCCGAGTTCGAATTTCAGTTGAATACCCTGTATTCACTTAAGCACTGATACCCTTGGGAAAGGTATTAAACCGTCCCTTTTTTTTTAAACATCTCACCCCAAGCAAGGCATTCCACTGCCACTATTGCGCATGGGGCTACATAGGGGAAGGTAAAGAGAAGGAGTGGTTAGACATAGGGAATGTCAGGAGGAATGAATGTTAGTCATAGGGAATGTCAGGAGGAATGGGAGCAGGTTAGTGTGTTAGGAGGTGTCTATTGACCTTACATTTAAACTCCTGGAGATTGTATCTGTCGGGGAAGCAATCGTGTGGAAGGGAATTCCACAGTCGGGAAGTGCGAGGAAAGAAACTGTTGGAGTAGAAGTTGCGGTTGCATTTTATCGGTTAAAATGCCTCTATTTATGGGTTAAATAACAAGGGTAAAACTTGGGGACCCTGCCCTTAAAAACAAATCCCAATGATCTTGATACTCAAAAAGAAAAATGTATTACTAGACACAAAAACTTATATAAACAGCAATAAATTTTTGAAAGAAAAAGTATTACCAGCAATAAATAAATAACGTTTAGCTGGCAATGAATGACCCGCCGAAGTTGATTTGCCATAAAAACAAACCAACCAACCAAAATCTTGTTAGTACAGAACCTGTAACAGAACATCCTATCCAAGATTTAACAATTTCCAGCAGTTTTAATAACTGAATTGAAATGAAGTTTTGTATTGATCGGCGGTTAGCAAATAGGGTTGCTTTTTATCTTTAGGTGCTTTTAATTGGCCGAAGTTTAACAACGGCTTTATTGAATCCAACGCGTGTTTCTGATGCTGTCAAATACACAGCATCTTGTTCTGTAGATGCGGACCGGACTTCCTTTTCTCCACAATATTTTTCTCACCACATTAAACATCCTTAACAGCTTACGGCCATGTCACGTTGAATACACCGGTTCTCGCTCGATCACCGAAGTTAAGCAAAGTTGAGCCTCGTCAGTACTTAGATGGGTGAACACTTGGGAATACCAGGTGCCCTAAGCGTATAGTGATGGATGTGCGTCGTGGTGCAGTGGATATCGGCTCGGAAAGGGATATCAGTGAGCCGAGTTCGAATTCCAGTGGAATGAACACCCTGCAATCACTTAAGCACTGGTACCCTTGAGAAAGGTATTAATCCGTTTCATTCCTCCAGCTAAGGGTTAAATAACAGCGTAGGATTTGGGGACCCTGTCCTTAATAACAAATCCCAATGAATCTTGATTCTCAGAAATAAAAAGTATTACGAGAAACAACAATTGCTTATTGTTGAAAGAAATAGGTATTAACAGCAATAAAAATTTAGTTGGCAATAAATGACCCGCCGAGGTTGACGTGCCATAAAAACAAAACAACCAACATCCTTAACACCTCAATATAAACAAATTAGATATATACCGTACCTATATGATATCCCGTGTAGTGCCAATTTAGAGTGACAAAAAAGAACAACAAATAACTGCAAGAAAAACGAATGCATGTTCATCAGCAAAATGAGCAATCCAAAATTGCAAATACTGGCAAAGGATACTAAAATCAAGCAGGTACAAATATTTAAATACAGCGTTCGATAGATTGATTGTATTTCTACTGAAATATTTGTTTAGTTCAGAGCTTTTTGGAAAGTGTTTATCGATCAGTTTATAAAATATTTTTCCTATTTTGGTTTTTACTTCTGAGTTAAATTGTGGGTTGAACCAGATAATGTTTCGTTTTCAATCATCGTTTTTTATTTGTCTGTTTGGTTGAGAATTCTATTCTAAAATGTTCTTATGGCAAGATTTTCTTAGTGCTTCTTCATAGTGTCTTTTTCCTTTCATCAAATATTGTTTTGTTTGACAAACTTTTGATAGTCCGTGTTCTACTTCTTTGTGAATGTGCTTGATTATGCTTTTGGGATGGTTAGATCTTATTTTATCTCTCTCTCTCTATATATATATATATATTCACAAATAGGATTGGTTAGATATTATTGGATATTTTAATCTCACTTTCTGTGAGAGAACTTCGAAATATTGTTATGTTAGCTTTCCTGCTCGATACCAAAATACACTTTATTTAAATTACAGGATCCTGCATTAAACAAAGGCATCCAGACAACAAAATTTCGATTTTGTCTCATAGAAAGAGAGAGATCTAAATTCAAGGGTGTCTTTATATATATATAATCATTTCACCTCAAGCAAGGTTGTACCGCAACTAGTAGGTTAGGGGTTGCAGTGAGAGAAAAGAAGGTGTACAGTGGGTGTTGGAGAAAGGACACAAGATAAACGCAATTTAAGAAGATATGTCAATTGATGTTGCATTTAAATTTTTGAAGATTGTTGATATCACGGAAGCAAGTAAACGGAAGGGTGGCCCACAGGGACGAGTGCAAGAAAAGTAATTTTGGAGGTAGAAATGGCGGTTGCATTTAGGTATTTCAACATTTTATCTCTCAATGTGAACAATATTAGAAGAATAAGAGACGGGAATGAAGAAGATAGAAGATGACAATTGACTCCTTCTTAAGAGATTTGGAGATTGTATCGGGGAGCCGAGTTCGAATTCCAGTTGAATTGCTTGCATTCAGTTACGCACAAACACCCTTGGGAAAGATATTAATCCGTCTCTCTCTTTTTTTTTTTTTTTAATCATTTCACCCCGAGCAAGGCGGAAACGCCACTGATGTGCAGGGGGCTACATAAATGTAAAAAGATTTATTAGAAAAGAGTGAGGAGTACAAACTAGTTAGAAAGGAACAATAGAAAGCTGAGAAAGCAGGTGCAATGATAGATACATAGGTGGAGAGAAAGGGAAGGTTATACAGGGGAGGGGAGAGAGCTAGAGTCCAGTGGTTAGTAGATGAGTATTGGCTTTGCATTTAAATTTCTGGAGGTTGTAGCCGTCAGGAAAGCAAGAATATGGGAGTGAGTTCCACAGGCGGGAAGTGCGATAGAAGAAGCTGCAGGAGTAGAATTGTCGTCTGCATTTGGCTAACCTGAGTGTGAATGGGTGGTACCCAGTTGCCAGTCTGGTTGCACGAGTAAACACCTGTTGAGGAGGCATCAGTGACTTAAGTTCGTCTGAGCAGAAGCCATGAAAGTATTTATAGAACAGACAAAGGGAGGCCACATTTCGACGATGGGGAAGTGGCTGCAGTCTAGCCGCCAGATCAGTACCTATCACATGACAGACTCTCCTCTTTTCTCTAGCTATGAGTCAAATAACAAGACAGATTGGGTTCTATAGCCTTGGCTGGCAACCAGTCTACCAAAGAAAGTAATTGCAACCTACTGCTGGATAATATTCTGCCCAGTCAGCCATGTCTCTTTCGAGACATGATCGCCTAAGCGTGTATCATGTATGGCATCTAACTGAGTGACTGAATATGATAGTTGAAAACATGATTAAGTCTTCTACTGGGCATAAAGTGAGGGATCAGTTTCATATTGTTATGAAGCAATAAACTGATCCCCCACTTATTACTACTTGAATAATATTCCATCTATTCCCCTTCTAGCTATGAATCAAATAACAGGAGAGATTGCGTTCTATAGCCTTGGCTGGCAACCAGTCTACCAAAAAAAATACTGGCAACATACTGCTGGATAATCTTTTGCCCAGTCAGTCATATATCTCTTTCGAGACATGATCGCCTAAGCGTGTATCACGTAGGACACTTAAGTGACTGATTAAATATGGTAGTTGAAAACATGAATAAGGCTGCTATTGGGAATAAAGTTGGGGATCGGTTTTATATTATTTTGAAGTAGTAAACTGATCCTCCACTTATTATTACTAGACAATATAATACATCTCTTCTCCCTCTAGCTATGAGTCAAATAATAATAGGATAAATTGGGATCTATAGCCTTGGCTGGCAACCAGTCTACAGCAGAAAGCAATGGCAACCTACTGCTGGATAATCTTCTGTCCAGTCAGTCATGTCTCTTTCGAGCCTGTATCACGTATGAAATTTAACTGATTTATCAGGGAAGCAAGTAAACTGAACGAATCTCCACAGTATGGAAGTGCAAGAAAAGAAACTGTTCGAGTAGAAGTGACAATTACATTTAACTATTTCAACAGTAAAAGATGGCAATCAAGTACCATGTTTAAATTCACGTTATTTAATCAAATATGTTTGAGTGAATTATTGCTTTCGTAATCCACCTAATTTAGATTGTTCGGGGTAACATAATTATGTCGTCTGACGGAGTCATTAGGTGAATTATGATTTGAAATTTTCAGTATTAACTGTTCAATCTCAGTGATTAATTGGAAAACTTTATTTCAAGCTTTGCGAAAAGGAAGGAGTGTAACGGTGAAAAAATAAATTTATTTTGAAAACAATTACGTTCTATTTCGACAGGTCGATTGATTCAAACGCACACGCACATATATATTTATATAATAATGTTATTTCTATTTTCTTTTATAAGGCTATAGTATATATTGTCATTAATATTCATTTAGATTACGAGAGTGTTATTGCAAATATATTCCCATCTGTTAATAAAGCAGACAAGTTTTTCCTCATCATTATATCGAATCTGACGAAAAGTAATAATAAAAATTGATAAATACGTGAAAATAATTATTTACATAGGTAACATTTGAAAACTAAAAGTGTATTTCGCAAAATTAATTACAAACATCTATACACAGATATTAGAAAATAAATTCGTACATTGGTCGATATTTCAGTTTCTTAATTGAATACTGCTCCCACATTTGGTCGGGTGCCCCTGCTATTCTCCTCGGGGTTCTTGACAAAATCCATTGGAGAATCTGTAATGTGATCTATACCGACTTGGCAGACCTCTTGCAATCACTCTCTCACCGGCGTGACGTGACTTCCCTGTGCCTCTTCTATAAATACTTTCACCGCTTCTGCTCCGATGAACTTACATCACTGGTGCCCCCTAGGTACAAATTTACACGAGATACGAGATTAGCAACTACGTCCCACCCTTTTACAGTGAAACCGATAAAATGTAACCGCAACAGCTTTTTTTCTGGCACTTCCCGCCTGTGGAATTCCTTTCAACATACTTGCTTCCCCGACAGCTACAATCTCCAGAAGTTTAAATGTAAGGTCAATAGACACCTCCTAACACACTAACTCGCTTCCATTCTCTTAAACACTCTTAGCATCTACCCAACCCTCATCCTAGGTATCCTTACCCGTCTATCACCCTCCCTCCTTCTGACATTTCCTATATCTAACCACTCATTCTCATCACTTCCCCTATGTAACCCCCTGCACAATAGTGGCAGTGGAATGCCTTGCTTGGGGTGAAATGATTAAAAAAATACAATAGGGGTGGATGAGGGACATCGACGTTGTGTAATGGTTAACAAACTTGTCTTGCTTGGTCAGTTACGAGTAGTTTGTTTGATTCTCACTGGGCGGTCAAACTTTTGGCCTTTTGGCCCACTTAGAAAATTAGCATACTGTAGGAGTTGGTGTGCGAATGGCGAAAATGACAGCGGCTCGGAATGAAAACTATGGGAGATCTGTTCGATTTTTAGTCGGGTTCGTTACATTCACTAACACGAAAATTAACTTAAGTAAACGTCTTCTTTCCCTAGCTATGTCTTAACTATGAGGACAATTTCTTTGAAAAATAATTGTTATTATAAAAAGGTTGTTAATGCAACTCAAAAGCTTTCCCCCTCTATGGATTTTTTCCACGAACAAGTGCTCATATTTAATGAGCACTTGTTCGTGGAAAAAAACGTTCAATCACTCTCTCAAAAAGTAAAAAAATTTTCTAATAATAAAAATATGTTTTAAAATCCCTTGAGGGTGCGAGCGAACATAGCTCTCTGCAATTTCCTGTTTTTTTTGTTTTTTAGATTTGTGTTCGGCTTTTTGTTGTGGTCAAAACACTGATTCCCGTATGGAAATCGAAATTCAGCGACGTCGAGCCTCATCAGTCTTAGGTGAGTGACAACTTCAGAATACAAGACTCTGTAAGCTTGGATTTACTCGTGGTCTTATGTATAAATTTTCAGAATTGTTATTCGGAGAGTCGAGTTTGAATCACCGATGGATTATTACGCGAAAGAAAATCTGAACTTATTTATAAATGGAACTTTGTCAGTGTGTGTGTGTGTGTGTGTCTGTGTGTCCGTTAGCTATAGACTTCGAAACGGCTGAACCGATTTTCTTGAAAATTTACGCAGTTGTACTATAATCGCCTGCGAGTGTGCTTAGCTAAGTTTTGTGTCGAGATAGCCCCGATGAATATCAAAAATCGATAATAAAATAATCGGGTTATGGAAGGAGTGGTCCGATTTTAATCAAATTTGATACACTTATAGACAAAGACATAAGAAACGATATTCAGAGGTTTCAAGGTTGCAGTTCTTACAATAGTACAGAAAATCGATAATATATATATATATATATAAAAGGCAAGGTGTTTGTGTGTGTGTGTGTGTGTGTGTGTGTGTGTGTGTGTGTGTGTGTGTGTGTGTTTGTGTGTGTGTCTGTTTATCTGTATGTCCTTAATACAAAACCACAATTTTTATCCGATTCTTCACACAAATATTCTTTAGGCTGAGCTCCAGGACCATGGATTAGTTTTAAAGCTTTCATTACATCCGAGCAATGCCGGGCTATACCGCTACTTAGCCATAAATGGAACTAGCCATTTTTAATTAGTATACAAAAATACAAACCTCAGTTAAAGAAAGAAACCAAAAATAAAACTAGAAAGGAAAAGTTTATTTGGTTCAACCCACCGTTTAACTCAGAAGTAAAATCCAAAACAGGACAAATATTTCTTAAAGTAATAAATAAATACTTCCCGAAAACTTAGAAACTTGGCAGCTCGGATACAATCACATTTTCAACGGCGCAGTGTGGCTTCCCTGTGTCTCTTCTACAAATACTTTCACGGCTTCTGCTCCGATGAACTTATCTCACTAGTGCCCTCTATATATAAATTTACTCAAGCCACAAGATAAGCAACTAGACTCCACCCTTTTAGTGTGAAACCAATAAATTGTAAACTTAAATTCAACACCATCAGCTTCTTTTCTCGCAATTCCCTCCTGTGGAATTCCCTTCCATTTACTTATTACCCTGACAGCTACAATGTTCAAGAATTTAAATACAAAGTCAATAGTCATCTCCTATCTCACTAACCTTCATCATCTCTCTCTTATGGTCCTTTCTCCGTTCTTTCCACTCTCATAGTATTCTCATCCTTCTCATATGTAAACATATATCGTTATCTTCCAGAGAAGCTCCTTATATATATATATATATATATATATATATATATATATATATATATATATATCGCCGTATCACAGCTCATCAGTACGGTTAGACGCCGATTGCTTTTTTACCCAGGATTGAAACCCGACCGAAATGGCGTCAGTCGGTGACACTACCCCTGAGCTATGGGCGTTCGGTGGAAGTAGGCAGACTTTTACGCATATCATTATGCGCGCCCAATAGCTAGAGCGCTCTAATTCATTTCACTGAATGAGCGATGCATATATATATATATATATATATATATATATATATATATATATATATATATAAAGGAGCTTCTCTGGAAGATAACGAAATATGTTTACAGAAAAGAAAAGATGCTATGATGAAACCCAATCAACTTAAGCTAAGTAGTTGTAGTTTAAAATTAATTACTCCGCCATAATTACGAAAAGGATGTGCACGATTTTCAATATAGGTCTTCAATGAATAATTTCAGAAAATCCATTATGGCTGAAGGTTTTTAAATTTTTATAGAAATCATAATTAAGTTCTTCTTCTTTTTAGTCTGTTAATGACTAGTAGTTTCATCACGTAGATGCTTCTCGAATACCCCTATATATTTATAATATATATAGGATTAATGTGGAAAAGTTTGTCACTTAACTGTGCAAACTCATGTCGACTTCGAAATTAAATGAATACACAACTAAAACGCCCTCACTCTTCAGGGTTTTTATTCATTTTACTGTTGTATCTCGGTTGTATACTTATTTATTAAGATCTTAATATCGAGTATTTTACGACAAAAAAAACTTTCCAAAATATCTTGTTATAGATAAATTTGTGAAAAACAACAATATTGGCAATAAGCATCATCACAACTCAACAATATATATATATATATATATATCGGTCGGGTTTCCATCCTGGGTTAAAAGTAATCCGAGTCTAACCGTACTGATGAGTTGTGATACAGCGAAACAGATCTGTCTGCGGATGACTATTTACGCTCTCACACCCTGATTGAGCACTCTGGAAGAATGGTAGCCTTTGAAAAACAGTAGCTACTCTAGCATCTACGAATCGCTCATTCAGCAATGAATTAGAACACTCTCAGCTATTAGGCGTGTATAATGATAATATACACGCTAAAATGTCTGCCTCCTTCTACCGAGCGCCCATAGCTCAGAGGTAGAATCGCCGACTGAGCCCAATTCGGTCGGGTTTCCATCCTGGGTTAAAAGCACTCGGAGTCTAACTGTACTGATGAGCTGTGATACAGCGAAACAGATCTGTCTGCGGATGACTATATATATATATATATATATATATGAACACAATATAATACTAAAACTGTAATCTTTTATTTTGATTTTTGAAGAGTAGCTTAGTTGTGGCACAAGACCGAAAGTATGGAGCACTCAGAGTGGATCGAACTCACCACTCAAGCGTAATTTTTCTAGCGAGGTAAGCTTGCTGACAATGACATGTAATATTGTATCCTTGTCGGAGTGCTCCAAAGATACAGCCTTACCGATTCATAACACTCTTACCAATTTGGGGGTATATTTTTTTCTAGAGTCCTTGCAGAGTGCATTCAAAATTAGACAAGTTAATCTAAGACTGATTTTAAAGGTTCTTGCGGCTTTCTTATTTGGAGATTCTCTATGTATTTGTCAATCACATTCTTATAAAATCTATAGCTACATCTACTGCTAGAAATATGAGTTCACTGTGTCGGGTCAGGAAGGTTTTTCTTGTCAGAAACCATTTTGCCCATTTATAAATCAAATCTACCATTCCTTCGTGCATTGAATATTGTTGCCTTATCTGATCAGATCCTTCTGTTTATCGTGAGATTTTCAAAAATATCTAATGGAGAATCTGTGATATAATCAACCCTGCCTTAGCAGCCGACCTTCAGTCACTATCTCTGTTATGGCGCCGCTCCTATTTGACTACAAATGGACTGTTCCCATTGCTATATATAGCAATGGTGGATTCTCTACAAGAGAGTCGGTACCGAGTCACTAGACTGACGACTCTACGACACTGTCAGCTCTCTGCCTTCGGGCGGGGGGCGCACTCTGCTTCCGAGCAGAGAGCAATAACCCAGTCGTGGTTCCGCCGAAGGGTAGAACCACGACTGGGCAAAAATAGACAGACATATTTTTGGCCCGGCTATATGGCCGGGAATACCCACAATAAAATGACCATGTGTCACATCCAGCCTTGCGTGGGAAGGCTAGTAAATACAGTCGGTACCGAGTCACTAGACTGACGACTCTACGACACTGTCAGCTCTCTGCCTTCGGGCGGGGGGCGCACTCTGCTTCCGAGCAGAGAGCAATAACCCAGTCGTGGTTCCGCCGAAGGGTAGAACCACGACTGGGCAAAAATAGACAGACATATTTTTGACCCGGCTATATGGCCGGGAATACCCACAATAAAATGACCATGTGTCACATCCAGCCTTGCGTGGGAAGGCTAGTAAATACAGTCGGTACCGAGTCACTAGACTGACGACTCTCCGACACTGTCAGCTCTCTGCCTTCGGGCGGGGGGGCGCTCTCTGCTTCCGAGCAGAGAGCAATAACCCAGTCGTGGTTCCGCCGAAGGGTAGAACCACGACTGGGCAAAAATAGACAGACATATTTTTGGCCCGGCTATATGGTCGGGAATACCCACTATAAAATGACCATGTGTCACATCCAGCTTTGCGTGGGAAGGCTAGTAAATACAGTCGGAGAGAGTCACTTGAGAGTCTCTAATGAGTTACTGAAGAGTCAGTGCGAGTCAGTGAAGAGTTAGTCACACTTCCGGTGGCGTACCGAAAGTAATCACGTATACACACGTCTTACGACGGATTGGACTCTTGTATCTTTTTATTGTAAATATTACTAATCACTTTTGTACATACTAACCGTCTTTCCGCGGAATACAACTTATATTCTGATTCTGTTGTTGAGTTATTCATTTATACTTGGCGACATAACTATCTCCCCGACGTGATTGATGCAGCTTCTCTCAGTCTTTTCTACAAGCAATTTTATGGTTAATGCTCTGACGAGTGTATTTCTCGGGTGCCCCAAATGCATCAACTAGATTGACATGAATGGTGTACATTTCAACCGTCGAAATTATTACACGTGATCACCTCTTCTATTCTAATTGTTACTTTTCTCGCACTTCTCGTTTGTGGAAGTCCCGTTCTTTTGCTTGCTTTCCCGATGGCTACAATCTCCAATAGTTTTAATGCAAAGTCAATTACCATCTTCTATCTACTTGTTTCTTATCTTTCTCGTCTACTTTCTTTGACGTCCTCTGTATGTTTCTTTTTTCTTTTCTCTCACTGTAACCCCCTACACTCTACTATTGGTTCTGCCTTGTGAGCCGATTATAAAAACGATATCAATTCACGTTTATAGACAGACTATAATGTTTGTAAAAATAATAGATATGCATAATAGATTTAAATATCTATAACACAACATATATTTCTACGATTCTAAACACAATTTTATAATTTAAAAAGAATATATTCGATGTTTGGCGTATACTTGACAGGTGAAAACGCCATGTGTATGTGTGTGTCATTGTAAAATGTAATCCCTATTAAGGAATAATATAATAATTATTTAGAAAAAATAGCGTAAAATGAAACTAAGTGCACAATAAGGAGGCATTCATAATTTAATTTCAATAAATATAAATCACCTAAAACAGACGATTGATGGTTTTTGATGTTGGTGGTTAGGAACTGAATTAAACTTTAAAAACTGTAATATGTTAAATACTAAAATTGGTATAAATTTTATCAACGGTGCTACTCTTACTTGAAGGCCGTTAATGTGCTATTAGTTTGGAATTCCGTCAAGAAAAAAATAATTTTTACCTACAGGGCAATGATTACACTAATAAAGGTATATGTAAAAATAAAGCTTTGTTATACTCCTAAGTGCTGATAGCAGACACGGAAAGGAAACTACAAGACCTCCTACAGAAGGTAGCAGAAAAGAGTGACAAAAAGGACTAAAAATAAACTGCAAGAAAACCGAATCCATGGTAATCAGTAAAAAGGGGAGCCCAAAATGCCAAATACAGGTCGGGGATACTAAAATCAAGTAGGTACAAAAATTTAAATACCTGGGAAATGTTATAACAAAAAACGGAAAGTGCGACACAGAGATCCGAAGGCGAATTGGCATTCCAGAAGTTGAGTAAAGTATTAAGAAACAGGACAATTTCGCTAGAAACAAAAAAGAAAGTACTTGATTGCTATGTAATGTCAGTTCTTCAATATGGCAGAGAATGTTGGACAATATCTTCGAAGATGATCGAAAAACTTGAAGCAGCTGTAATGTAGTTCTACAGAAGGATGCTGCGGATATCATGGACCAAGCATGAGAGCAATGATGAAGTTTTGGAAATGATGCAAACGAAAAGGAAATTAATACTGAAGTTCCTGGGACATGCAATGAGGAAGGAGGGCTTGGAGAACCTGATACTAACAGGCCAGATAGAGGAAAAAAGAGACAGAGGAAAACAGCGGATAACATATTTGAAGAACCTAATCAGGTGGATGATGGAATGAGGGTTGCATAGTTTAACAGGAGAAAGCGTGCTAAGATCCACCAGGGATAGTTAGACGTGGAGAGCCATGATCACCTATGTTCTGAAAGGACAGGGCACATAGGAGAAGAAGATACTCCTAGAACATTAAGAAGTCACTGCCATTCTGGTTTTCTTAATTTATTATTTGTTTTTTTAGGGGTTTTTTGGTTTGATTGTTCAACATTTATCATTGAATTTGCATATTAAATACAATGTTTGCCTCAAGACTAATGGGACTCGTGCCACAAGCAATTTTTGAAAGTGTCAAACAACAAACAAATAGTATTTTCTCTTTCAAATAATTCCTCTCAATTTTAATGCCCTTTCCCATTTTAATCTGTCACGCTTCTATGCACTTCTGGAGAGATTTTTCATGTATGTCTCAAGGTCAGTAGTTGTGAGCATCCAGGTCTTCAAAACGGTTGTGGGATCTCCACTTTGTATATGATAATGGACCCAACTGAGTATACATATACTCCTGCCATAGAAAGAACAGCACTTGCTGCCACAGAGTTGAGAGTAGAGAGTATTCGTAGAGATCCGTGCGAGTTATCGGAGAGTACCGGGACTGACACGTAAGTTACCGAGAGATAGCGAACTTACCCAGGGACTATCTCGACAGAAGTCAGACTAGCTCTGAGCTCCACTCGGCTAGAATAATATACCCGGATATACTATTTCCAACGACTTCACTTCAAGACTTGTATATATTTATTTCTTACTAATAGTGTTCCTGGATTTACTAACCTGCGTTCAAGTTTGTTAATTACGTTCAATATAACCTACTTGTCTATCTCCATATCTGTTTTGTTGTTCATTATTTTGTGCGGTTCTTCACCCGGAATAATAAAAAAAAACTGACTCCTTTGATAGTCCCCTTCAGCTCAGGAAAAAGAAAAAAGTCACACGGAGCAACGTCAGGTGAATATGGAAATTGTTCAATATTCATCTGGAACTGAAGGTTGCTCAGGTTGTTTTATTGTCGTGGGGAAGCAACCACGAATTGTTTTGCCACAAAAGCATGTGAAAAAATATAATGGTTGCATATAGCTAAGACTAGAGCTATATACTCCCAAGATATTACGTTAGATGACAACACTTTGCTCTCGTTTGCCCACAGTTCACACGGTACTTCCAGCCCCGTTACCTTCCAGGCAGAACTCGTATTTTGAACGCACGCGCTGATTTCACCTTTTTAATGATAGATATTGTGTCTATTCATTCGTTTTCGGACCGAACAGCCGGTAGCTACATTCAAATGGGAGTAATAATAATTATTGCAACAATTGGTATTGCAAATATAATTTAAAATACATTTAATTAATAATAAAATTAGTAATATTAAAGCATCCTCAGTTTGTACCAGGAAATTCTATTGAAAGAAACTAAACATATTTATGGGTGGTGTAGTATATCTAAACTTATTTATAAATAGAACTTTGTCTCTGTGTGTGTTTGTCTGTCTGTGGGTGTGTGCGTGTGTCCGTTACCTATAGACTCCGAAACGGCTGCACCGATTTTCTTGAAAATTTACACAGTTGTGCTTTAAGTGTCAGCGAGTGTTCTTCGCAAGGTTTTTTGTCAGGGTACCCCCGATAAATATCGAAAATCGATAATCGAAAAAATCGGGTTATAGAAGAAGTGGTCCGATTTTAATCAAATTTGATGCACTCATAGACAAAGTCATAAGAAACGATATTCAGAAGTTTCAAGGTTATAGTTCTTACAATAGTGCAGAAAATCGAATATATATATATATATATATATATATATATATATATATATATATATATATATATATGTAAAGGCAAGATGTTCGTGTGTGTGTCTGTTTATCTGCCTGTATATCTGTATTTTTTTCAGCCCTTTTATTTTAGTTTTTGCTTTGGGTGTGGCTCTAAGTAGGTATAATTGTTGTTCTCAGTCTCAGCCACGATACCATTTACTCAGAGGACTTATTTAGCCTTCAAAATTCAGTTTACGACGAAAAAACTTATTTGATATCGATACCAGGAAATCAAAATTTGACTTACATCCATTCATTTTTCTTTCAGTCTGCGTTTTCGCTTTAACTGGAAACAACTATTGCTTTTTAGTCTTTCGTGCCAACGTCGAAAGAGCCTGAGCTCCAGGACCAGAGATTAGTTTTAAAGCTTTCAATACACCCGATCAACGCCGGGTTATACTGCTAGTATATATATATATATATATATGTATGTATATATATATATTATGCAAAATTTATTTATGATATAACAACACGTAAGCGTCCGTCCATAGAACTTCAGTTACTCATGGTTTCATGCTAACTGCAAACATTATTCTATTACAAAAGTTTAAATAAATAAATCAATCGATGTCATTTAGAAAATGAAATTGCGACAAAACAGTATTCTCCACGATGGCAAAATCAAGTAAATTAAAACAAAATCCCTAGTCGTACAAAACAGCGAGTCTAATTCAAGTTGGATTAGACGACCTCAAGTTCGTAGTAACGATACAATTTATATACCTTCAAAGAAAAGCGATATCAGTGGTTTAAAAGAAATGTTCAAAAATGATATATCTTTATTGAATCTTCTGTCTTACGTTTAATTTCAACGGAATAGATTAAATTTAATATTTCTAATGTGCAAAATATTTTGCTGCATTTCAAAATCATTTTAAATTGGCTGAATTTTTTTTAAAGGAAAATGTTGGCTGATCTAAACCATTTTAGCGATATCTTTTACCACAATCTATTTCTCATTATTAAAAGATTTTTCAAAAAGAAATTATACATTTCTGATACTTTTGCCAGCAATATAAACTGAGTTGAAGTTTCATTAGTTTGAAACAAATAATAAATAATATGAAACAAATAAAATTTACTTTCAGTTTAGAATATCTCAATAAAACGATTGACTTATGTTTGTGATTTTTCTTTGGTTATGGTCGAATTCATCATTGAATCCAATCTTTAGGCCATATATATATATATATATGTAAAGGATCAGAGATTAAAAGAAAAACACAAGAATAAAGTATAAATTAAATATTGACAAGGTCAGAACAAGAAGAAAACTTATTTGACGAAAATGATTGGTGAGGAAAGTAAAAGCTTAATAAGCAAAAAATAATTGAATTCACTCAAATATTTGAAGAGGCTGATAATAAAAATGTAAACAAAGCAAACATTTGAATAATTGGAAGAATGTTGTTTAAAGACATGAAAGTAAGCAGACGACAAACTTTGAGTAAACGTTATAAAGAGAATTGTCTATGTTTGGTGAAGAAATAGATGAAAAGCTATTTCACCACAGTTAATGTAAACATGCAACAGATTGACTAATGTATGGGTTAAAGTTAAGATTTTTTTTACGCGAATAGTGAACTAACATGATTTAAATGACAACGGATCTGACACGGAGTATTATTTTAAGCTAAATTAAACAGTCGTAAAAAAATCACTTCGAGTTGAAGGAGGAGTATTTAGTTTTTGTTAAGAAGATATTATAGTAAACGGTAAGACGCTTTAAAGAAATATGCATTTGTTCCTGAAAATTTCTAAAGACTATCTTCAAATTTGTTTCTTTTCAAATTTTCAATCATTTACGAAATATTTTAGCGATTTTCTCAATTGAAAATCTGTCGACAGAAGATTTTAAAGAAAGCCTATTGTAATGATTTTATTTTCCGAGATTATACTTTCCGAGCGTTATTTCACTCATAACTAGAGGGGAAAACGATGTATTATATTATTAAGTAGTAATTGGTGGGGGATCAGTTTATTACTTCTTAACAACAGAAAACTGAGCCCCCATTTTATGCCTAGTAGAAGCCTTAATCATGTTTTCAACTATTATATTCAGTCAGTCAGGTAAGTACCATACATGATACACATTTTTGTAGGCTGAGTTCAATTACTCCAACAACATTTTAATTTGCATGTAAGGCACAAGGTCAGCATTTGAGTAATCAACAACTCTTTTTAACAATGACAACTTTTATATACAAATAATGTTTTGAAAAGGATTAGAAATTTTGAGTGCAAGTGATTGTTGGATAATCATGCCGAAGAATGGATTTAAGTAATACTGTTCAAATCATTAATCTCTATTTAATACAATGTTCTTAAACGATTTGTTTTAATCAAGATCGTTCAAAATACTTTTGGCTTTTTTATCATAAATAGGGATAAAGAATATCTGTACATTTATTTACCTTTGATTGTATTTTTGTTTTTCTTGTCTGTTTTTATTTAAATTGAAGATTTTTTTGCTGCAGGTCTTTGCTGTGTATCATCCTTAAGATTTGTCCGTTGACATAGAAGTTTGATAATATGTTAATTGTTAATCAACCTATAAACACTCTCGTCGATTTTCACTTGGTGGGATGCAAAAGGGTCGTACAATGAGTGGTACTTTCTAGGTTTGATAGGATGAAGGGTTTAAAGTGTCTGCTCTTTGCTTTTAGAATTCTCACTAAGGGCTTCGTCTCGCGCCACAGAATTATTACTGGTCTTAGTCATGTGACCGGCTCGGAAATCAGTTGGCGTGAACTCTTTTCTACATTCACATGCAGGATAAAGGATGAAAAGAAATATGTTTACTATTATATATTGAACAATCAGAAAACGTTTTTGACAAGTGATCCACTTTTAATTGGTTTAACAGAAATAGAAAATATATTGACGTGATCCAGTTGTAAAGGGTTTATATTCAATTTATCATATTTCTTAAGCCCACAAATCTAGAATATAAATAGATAGAAAAAGCGTGGCCACAAAGTGATGGGGTCAGTTCATAACTGTGTTATAATAGAGAATTGATCTCCCATTTTAATTCCACATTTTAATATTTGTTTATCAAATTCTGATTAGCTATGAATCCACCTCTTCTCAATAGTGATTATCTACGCAGGTATGTCTTTTAGCTTTATTTGTTCTTCTTTGTGCCATGCCCCTTCAGCACGTAGGCGCTCATGGCCCTCCACATCTACCTATCCCTTGTAACTTTTAACACCTTTTCTCCTGTTGCCGCTTCCAAACCCTGGTCTGTTATACATTTGCACAAGCCTATAAATCTAGAATATAACATTCTGCATACATACAAATCAACCATTCGTCGGTGCATGGAATACTGCTGCCATATATGGTCAGGTACCCCTATATGGCTCCAAAGAAGAATCAGTAATGTGATAGGTACCGAGTTGGAGGCTCGACTACAGCGACTTCCCCACCGACGAGATGTGACCTCCCTTTGTCTGTTCTATAAATACTTTCATGGCTTCTGCTACAATGAACTTAAGTCACTGGTGCCTCTGCAACAGGTGTTTACTCGTGCAACCAGACTGGCAACTGGGTCTCACCCATTCACAGTTAGGTTAGCCAAATGCAGACGAGAATTCTACTCTTGCAGCTTCTTTTCTCGCACTTCCCGCCTGTGGAACTCGCTTTCATATTCATGCTTTCCTGACTGCTACAACCTTTAAATTTAAATTTAAATGCAATATCAATACTCATTTATTAACCACTTGACTCTAGTTCTTTCTTCACCACATCGTATTCCCTTTACTTTCTCTCTACCTTTGCAACTGTCATCACACCTGTATTCCCATCCTTCTCTTGCTTCTTTCTAACTGGTTCTTCTTCCTCTTCACTCTCTTCTAATTAATCTTTTTACTCTTATGTAGCTCCCTGCACATCAGTGGCATTACCACCTTGCTCGGGGTGATACTGTTAAAAAAGAAAAATAAATGGATAGAGGCTAGCATTACTACAAAGTGAAGGATCAGTGGATTTAAAATAGGGGATCAGTTCTCTATTATAAACAATCTCTTATTACAGAATTAAATTTTTTTTTTTAATAATCGTTTCACTCCAAGCAAGGCAGTACTAGATTGGTGCGCAGGGGTTGCAGTGAGAGGAAAAACGGGGAGGGGAGAACAAGGTACAGAGGATGTCGATAAGAGAATGATGCGAATGAAGGAGATAGAAGATAGCAATTGACGTTGCACTTAAACAACGATGTCAAGGCGGTCAAGGACTCTGCTATGGTGACCGCCTCAAGAGAAGAACCTGATGTCGATTCAGTTCGACGTAAACAATTAGAAACAGCTGGCTGCGGATAGCCTAGCATGACGCCAAATATACTGGAGAAGCAACAATTGAAGTATCGGGGCCGAACAATTAGTAGCGAGTATCGGCTCCTGGAGAAATAGCCGTCAGGTGATTCAAAACGCCGAACTTTGATGAAACTACTTCACGTGTCTTCTTTGAATACGATAGACAGTCGATGAATATATACTGTCAGAGTAAAAATATTTGTTCCTCTAAAATTACTGATTTCTTTATTAAAACACTAGCAGCGTTGCTCGGGTGTAATGAAAGCTTTAAAACTAATCTATGGTCCTGGAGCTCAGATTCTTTGGACGTTGGCACGAAAGACTAAAAAGCAAAAGTTGTTTCCAGTTAAAGCGAAACCATAGAGTGAAAGAAAAATGAATGGATGTAAGTCAACATTTGATTTCCTGGTATCGATATTAAATAAGTTTTTTTCGTCGTAAACTGAATTTTGAAGGATAAATAAGTTCTCTGAGTAAATGGTATCATGGCTGAGACTAAGAACTACAATTATACCTATTTAGATCCAAACCCGAAGCAAAAACTAAAATAAAAGGGCTGAAAAAAATACAGACATACACGCAGATAAACAGACACACACACACACAAACATCTTGCCTTTTATATATATATATATATATATATATATATATATATATTATCGATTTTCTTCACTATTGTAGAAACTTGAAACTTGAAACTTCTGAATATCATTTCTTATGTCTTTGTCTATGAGTGTATCAAATTTTATTAAAATCGGACCACTCCTTCTCTAACCCGATCTTTTCGATTATCAATTTTTGATATTTATCGGGGTTACCTCGACACAAAACCTAGCTAAGAACACTCTCAGACGCTTATAGTACAACTGTGTAAATCTATAATTTCGTGCTTGTCGATAATAATTTAAGCGGTTATTTTATAATCACTTCACCCCAAGCAAGGCAGGGCTGCCACTGGTGTGTAGTGATTTACAGAGCGATAAAAAAACAAGATATACAGGGGATTTCGAAGAAAGGATTCAGGGGGTTGATGAGATTTAGGTAAGTTGATGGGAGTTTTCTGATTTTCTTACCAAAATAATTTGCTCTCCAGGTTAAATTAATGTTAACTCAAAGTGAAAAAATTGAAGTGTCTGCATGTAAAATATTTCAAATAAAGATTTATATTTAATATTTTTTGATATTTGCAAAATCGCGTATGATATACACATGGTTAGTAGTGGTGTAACTTTAATTGATGGTTAGTGTTCCAGAGTTAAAATAGCCAATAATCTTCGGTTTAAATATGCCACAAGGAGTTGATAATCCATTAAAATTTATACAATCAAGCATGTGAAAATAACAAGTATTTCAACTTTCCGACCAGAGTGGTAATACTTTCCTGCAAACTGACATCACTGCTATGAGATCTCCGTTAGTCTTTGTTGCTCTAATTTTATACAGCGTCGTACAAATGGCAACAAAGATGAGGACAATAGTCCGAATAATGTAAATACTGTAAATAGTATCTCATCTCAGAAATATAGACAAATAGAATGATCTATTATTAAACGTCGTACAAATTGCAACAAAGATGAGGACAATAGTCCGAATAATGTAAATACTGTAAATAGTATCTCATCTCAGAAATATAGACAAATAGAATGATCTATTATTAAACGTCGTACAAATGGCAACAAAGATGAAGACAATAGTCCGAATAATGTAAATACTGTAAATAGTGCCTTATCTCAGAAATATAAACAAATAGAATGATCTATTATTAAACGTCGTACAAATGACAACAAAGATGAAGACAATAGTCCGAATAATGTAAATACTGTAAATACTACCTCATCTCAGAAATATAGACAAACACTCAAGACATAGTTGGTCTTAACCCGAGAACACTAACCATTGGTATATTGTACCCAAGCAAATGACGCCATTTACAAGTTAATTACAATTTTCAGTACCTGATTTTCTAACCTAAATAATTTGCTCTCCAGGTTATATTAATGTTAACATAAGGCAAAAGATTTGAAGTGCCTGCATGTAAAATATTTCAAATAAAGTGTTATATTTAATATTTGTTTGATATTTGCAAAATCAGGTATGATAATCACATGGTTAATTGTAGTGTAACTTTAATTGATGGTTAGTGTTCCAGGGTTAAAATACCCAGTAAGCTTTGGCTTTAAATATTCCACAAGGGGTTGATAATCCATTAAAATTAATACAATAAATCATGTGAAGCTAACAAGTATTTCCATTTTCCGACCATAGTGGTAATATTTTTATGCCAACTGACATCACTGCTATGAGATCTCCCTTAGTCTTTGTTGCTCTAATTTTATACAGCGCCTCAAAGAGTATACTAGGTTTAAAGCAACCAGCAAACCCATGATATATTTCAGGTACATTATGGCCTCTCCTACTCACCATGCACTTCAACCAGATTGACGATAAAAAAAAAAAACAAATATACAGTCTCTGTATGCAACCCCTCAACAAAAACTAATATACTGCCTTAGTATATCTCCCCACAAAAAAGTAATCTTGCTGTTTCAGTATTCCACCCCAACACAAATATACTACCTCAGCATGTAACCTCCCAAAAATCAAATATACTACCTCAAAAAAATACTCCCGCAGTATGTTACACTTCAAAAATTACTTGTATACTGAAGCAGTATATTTGTTTTTATTTGAGAGGTTGCGTACGGGAGGTTGTATAAATGTTTTGTACCAAATGGAAGGAATATTGTGTGATCTGATGAAATGAGTTAATTAAGTTCATTGAAATGAATTATAATTTATAACCAATTTAAATCACGTGTTGAGTTTCCTTTATATATATATATATATATATATATATATATATATATATATATATATATATATTTGATATTTCATACCGGCCACAGCCTTTCATCAGAAACAGATGATATTAAAATTAAAACTAGAAGCGTTCGTCGCGAGAGCGTTCGTCGAGAAATGTTTACATCACGTGACGTAGAAAGCGATAGAGTTTTTTTAATATTTGTAAACGTAAACCTATCTCTAATAATACTTTTAAATGTTGTTTTAAAGAAAAAAATTTTAAGTGTATCTAAAAATTGTTTTACTATTGAAATATTTATAAAGATTCAAAACACCTAAGTCCCTATTTAACCCTAGCCTATTTGTATTTAATTTTAAAATCCAGTATTTTTCTTTCTTTCTGCGTGAGTATGTGGAACTAGAATCGGAATCTATCAATAAACATTTGCAGTTTTCTAATGTGTGTCCGGGTTGACTGAACTGAGAACCCTAAAACAGAAACATTCTGCACTATCCCAAAACTACATAAACACCCCGAAATCATTTCTGAAAAACACCCTAATACCTCTTCTTCCAACCCACATCAGACTAAACAATCAAATAATGAAGAGATCAAATAATGAAGAGATCTTTTTAGTAGTTTTTTCTATATATATTAAGACAGTATACGTGGATCATCATTATGCTATATATATATATATATATATATATATATATGAGCGTTGCATACTGAACCAATACTTTTATTTTTAGATGGAGTTGAATACCGATGCAGTATTCAGCTCCAGCTGAAAAAACAAAAACGCTGCTTTAGTAAGCAACCCCCCAAAAAAAACAATCAAACTAGTAGCATTAACTCATGGCTATATAATTGCCAAAGCCATTGCTCGCAGAGATAACGTATTCTTCTATCAAAACAATCTAATCAAGTGTGCCAATATCATTATCGCTTCTGAAACAATTTTTGAAAAGAATGGTCTCATATCGAATAACATTTTGTAACAATGTCCATCGATAATCATCTCATCGATGGCTAAATTGAAATGATCTTACAAAAAAAAAAATAAATAAATAAAATAAAATTGTTGCAACACATAAAAAACTCCCCAAATCCCAAAACCGAAAATATCAATATATATAATTATATGCGCTCTAAATACGTGAATGGTGTCAAGGAATTCAAATACATTTAACGGATTTTTTTACAAGACTGGCTAGGATCCATGAAAATGCAGTTAAGTCGTGATTATTTTTTTCTTTTAGACCTTTTTTTAAAACAAAACGGGTTAAAAAAAAATCCTGAGAGCAGGCTGTCTTAATCCCAATTTAAAAAAAAAATTTTTTTAATCATTTCACCCCAAGCAAGACATTCCACTGCCACTATTGCGCAGGGGGTTACATAGAGGAAAGTGATGAGAAAGAGTGTTTAGTTATAGGAAACGTCGGAAGGAGGGTGGTAGACGGGTAAGGATACCGATGATGGGGGTTTGGTAGATGGGAAGAGTGAATGGATACAAGTTAGTATGATAAGAGGTGTCTATTGACCTTACATTTAAATTCCTGGAGATTTCACCTGTCGTGGAAGCAAGTATATGGAAGGGAATTCCACAGGCGGGAAGAGCGAGAAAAGAAGCTGTTAGAGTAGAAATTGCGGTTAATTGATGTAAGTAGCCTTTGACCGGGAAAGTGAATTTCTTTTTTCTTTTTAAATCAATCTCGACAGACTTTATCTCTATATGTCCCAGAATGCTTTAGTTTTGGTCAACCTCGTGAAATACAGATATACCCGTCTTCAAATGCGCAGATTCATTTTCGAAAGTAATGTAATATGTGTATATATTTTGTGGTGAGGGACCAGATGTTTGCCCTAAGAGATTCAGAAATCAAATGACCAAAACTGGTCTTGCGCATCTGGACCCCACGCAGAAGTTCCGGGGGTAAACAAACAATAAATAAATATCAAATTCTTTTTACGGACCTGTAGCGAAATTCTGGATCCTGATTGGTTATCGAATCACAAAATTCAAAATATGTGAGAGAAACGGTTTTTACATAGCTAAAGAAAAATTCCTTTCTGATCTACCTCTGACCAGTTACAGCGGTCATTTCAGAGGAGGCGCACATCAAAGACGTAACTCTAAACTTCAAGGGAACCGGACATTGTCCTCTTTCTCTCTATCTCTTTCTCCTTCTCTATCTCAACAATTACTGCTACGAAATGTTTCTACGAACTCTTAGTTCGTCAACCTCATCATTGAATACGAAATCTACTCATCACTTCTTACTAAGGTTTATAATTGAACATTAATTTCTACAACTCTTGTTATTCCTTCTTATAATAAATTTCTATTTTACATTCAAAGTGTATATTTTATTATTCCACTCTTCTAAACTAATACACATATTCCATCCTACCGACAACCATCCTTCTGATAAACCCTTCTGATGAATATTATTTAACATAAATCCTGTAAGCTGTAAGGAGTTCGGTTAAGAAAGACACAAGGCCGAACAAAAGAAACATCAACCAGCTACCGACTACCTCAATTTCAAGAATTTTTAATATTCTTATTTTCCAATCTCTCTACTATTGCTTGAACGTACGAGGGTCATTCAATAAATAAGGTGAATTTTTCGGTATAAGGACTTCTACGAGGGTCATTCAATAAATAAGGTGGATTTTTCGGTATAAGGACTTCTACGAGGGTCATTCAATAAATAAGGTGAATTTTTCGGTATAAGGACACCTACGAGGGTCATTCAATAAATAAGGTGAATTTTTCGGTATAAGGACTTCTAATACAGATAGAAGCTTACTTTTTTTTTAAATTTTTGTCCTTTACGTCTTTTTTTTTTTTCATATTAAAAAAAACTTTGAGAGTTTTAGAGATTAACAAAGATGGCCGACCAAGAAGCATGCTCCAGGATTAAACAGAAGTCAGTTATCAAAATTAGGTTGCTGAAGGGTGCAAACCAGTTGAAATTCATAGGAGAATGTCAACTGTGTATGGTGCCACATAAGATGTCTAGAAGTGGGCTAAATTGTTTAAAGAAGGACGGAGCAGTGGTGAGGATGAAGACAGGCCTGGGAGGCCTACAGAAGTGACGTCTCCTAAGGTGATCGAATCAATCAATGATATCATCCAGTCTGACAGAAAAGTGACAGTGGGTGACATTGCAAGGACTTTGAGCCTATCTGTTGAGACAGCACACAAAATTGTCCATGATGACCTTTCCTACTCTAAGGCCTCACACAGCAGCCCAAACGATGCAGACCATCAACTAGCCGGGATGGGAACTGCTCTCTTATCCCCCTTACAGCCCAGACCTTGCCTCTTCAGACTTTCACCTGTTTGGTCCTTTGAAAGCGTTCACGAGAGACACGAAGGTTGAAAGTGACGATGAAGTCAAAAGTGCTGTGAGCGATGGGCATTTTTGTAGCCTAGCATAGGTGCTAATTCTTTAGATTTACGTAGTTTCCAGTGGCGTTCTCTATCTATTTCTAGCAGTATACCCGGCGTTGCTCGGGTGTAATGAAAACTTTAAAACTAATCCATGGTCCTGGAGCTCAGACTCTTTGGACGTTGGCACGAAACACTAAAAAGCAATAGTTGTTTCCAGTTAAAGCGAAACCGTAGACTGAAAGAAAAATGAATGGATGTAAGTCAAATTTTGATTTCCTGGTATCGATATCAAATCAGTTTTTTCGTCGTAAACTGAATTTTGAAGGCTACATAAGTCCTCTGAGTAAATGGTATCATGGCTGAGACTAAGAACTACAATTATACCAACTTAGAGCCAAACCCGAAGCAAAAACTAAAATAAAAGGGCTGAAAAAAATAGATATACACGCAGATAAACAGACACACAAACATCTTGCCTTTATATATATATATATTATTATCGATTTTCTGCACTATTGTAAGAATTGCAAAATTTACGCATCGCACCCTGTATTCATACACACATATATATAGTCATCCGCAGACAAATCTGTTTCGCTGTATTACAGCTCATCAGTACGTTTAGACTCCGATTGGTTTTTAACCCAGGATTGAAACGCGACCGAATTGGCGTCAGTCAGGGATTCTGCCTCTGAGCCATGGGCGCTCGGTAGAGAGAGGCACACTTTTTAGCGTGTATATTATCATTATACACGCCCAATTATATATATATATATATATATATCCTTTGTGTTGGGTACTTTATATATATATATATATATATATATATATGGAGCTTTTGTGTGCTTCTCTTAATATGCATATAGTAAGACAATATTTATATAACATACGCTTGGCAACACACCCTTGATATATTTTTTGCTTTTCGTGTTTGAAGTCTGGGAGATATTATGTGACTAAGCCGAAGCCAAAATAAAAAAACGATATTAATCGGAAGTTGATCAAAATTCAAAACCAGACATCTATTCGATTCCAGCAAACAGTGAATTATTGACTGTTTTCAAAGACGCACCTAATTCTCTCTACAAATGCTTCCAGTTTTCTAGTCACAGTGTTGGTAGGAAAGAAAAAAAACCCGTATAATGAACCAAAATAGATATAATTTCGATTTGTTCGCACATATACTTAAATTTATTTGCTTGCACATTATTTTAATGAATACTGCTATTTGAGTGAATAGTTTATTTCTTCTATAATTAAACAGTACATTTTAATTATTCACTTGTTTAAATCTCCGAGAAATCTTATTTGGAAAAATATCTATCATCCGGTCGAATTAGAACCTGCATACCCCCATCTACCAAGGAAATGTCACTATTCGACCTGCCGTATCTTACCACTCAACCACAGAAGATATAACGCTGGCCAAAGTCCGAATTAAAATTTTTAAATATATATTCTCTTGATTTCTCTTTGTCGGAAGACAGATATTTTTCAAACAGGATTTTTCGAATGTCCAGATGTACTGTTTAATTATAGAAAAAAATTGAAAAAAAAATCAAAAACAAAACAAAATAAAACTATTTACTCAAATACAATTATCCATTAAAAATAATTTTTAAATAAATACATTGGTAAATTCCAATTTCGTAAATTTCCGTATAATTATATATGACATATCTGTTTGGCTATATCACAGCTCATCAGTACGGTTAGACACCTGATTGCTTTTACCCAGGATTGAAATCCGACAGAATTGGCATCAGTTGGCGATTCTACTTCTGTGCTATGGGAGCTCAGTAAGACGTTTAGCGTATACATATATATATATAGTTTGTAAAAAAACTCCGAAATTTACATTCGTTGAATGGCCATTTCAGCGAAAAATTCACGCTTCATCAGCAACGATCGAAAAACAAAAAAAAGAAGTGGGTGGGGTTAAGAAAGAAACATTTTTTTAAAATTTAATTTAAATTAAATTTAAATTTTTAATTTAATTTTTTTAATTTAATTTAAATTTGTCAGCCATACATAAGAAAACGGAAAAAGCAGAAACAAAGATTCATGACTCGATATCGAAATTTAAATAATAAAAGAATTCTTTTTTTTATCCCTCCACATTTATCTTTCGTTTCTAACTTCCTGTGTATGGATATGATTTTGGACTTCTTCCGGTATGGGATTTTTGTACGATATTTGAATTAATAATTTTTTTTTCGATCGTTGCTGATGAAGTGAGAATTTCCATGTGATGTTATCTAGGAATTTAAATCACCAATTTCTGTATATATGTTTTTCCATTTAACTTAAAGCCTCTAATTTTTTCATATGATCGAATAACGTTATACTCATCATCCTTCTGTAGAATCAGATTTCTGTTGCTTCTATGCTTTCGGCTCCCATGAGCCATCTTCCGAAAGGTTACAAGTACGTTAAAATAAAAACATCCACCATCTAAGATGATTTTATCTTGTGTTGACATAAAACTTTGCTAAGCAACGATAACAGTGACCGAATAGCAAACGCAGTTCGTAAATTTGTAATGCGGTTCTATGACGTTACACCAACTTAATAAAATATTATCCAAATGTTGGACAATATTTGTCTTTATTTTCACCTGAAATTAAAGCCCAAATACGATGTTAAGAACGGCTCATGATTAAGCATAATAGACATTTATTGTCTCTTATATTTAACAGTATATGTTTAGAAGATATATATATATATATATATAATCATCATTTATCCATCGCACCCAATGATGCATAGGGCAGCAACCTTTTTGTTGCTGTTTCTGTAACAAACTGTTTTTTACAGAACTGTTTGTTAGCCCTGCACCCAACCCCCAAACCTAGAGGACCGGTGGACCATTCTTGGTCCTTACGTTTATAGCACCTGGTATTCCCAAATGGTCACCCATTTAAGTACTGACCAGGCTCGATGTTGCTTAACTTTGGTGATCGGACGGGAACCGGTGTATTCAACACGATATAGCCGTAGACTGTTGCTTAACTTCGGTGATCGGACGGGAACCGGTGTATTTAACACGCTATAGCCGTAGACACACACACATATATATATATATATATGTGTGTGTGTGTGTGTGTGTGTGTGTGTGTGTGTGTGTTCGTATAAAACTATTACGTGCTTTTTCATTGTGTTTGTTTAACCGATACAGCAAGGAGACCCAAAGAAGTATTTCATCAAGAAATATTTGTTGGTTGACACTATCTTAACAAAATAATATACGTAGTATATACACACTGTGCTGAACGCAGGAACAGAAACAAAAATCCAAGAACTACCTGATAATCTAATGAAAGAAAGATTAAATACTAATTGTAAGAAAGCCGATTCCATGGTAATCAGTAAAAAAATAAACAGACTAATATGTAATCTATAAATGAGAGAGATGTACGTAAATAAAAGTCTCTCTATGAAGTGTAATAAATGCATATGAAAATGTAACTTTGACTCTCAAAATTGCCTGAAATATATAAATTGAACGCAAAAAATAACTATGATATTTTCCTACTTGACGGTGAATACAGGAAACTCTTCTCACAGATAAAGAGAAAATTTGAGGGAACAATGATACGTTCTACGGTAGGATGGTAAGAATAACATAGACAGAGCTCTAGAGCAAAGGGAAATATTCAAAGAAAATGGAAAAGAAACGAACACTTTTGTATGAAATAAAAAAAAAAGACTTTCTGTGACAAATAATAAGAAAATAATAATTGGATCCTCACAGAATTCAGCAGAAGATAAGAATAACAAAAAAATTGTATAACAAACTTACGTAAATGAACAGCTGTGAGGCCAGTCAGTTAATTGCTAGACATGACACACGTTTACTCGATCATGTCTCGAAAGTGGCATTACGAACTGGGCGGAATATTCTTCCGCAGTAGTTTGCCATTACTTTTTACGGTAGACTGGTTGTCATCTAATGCTATGTGGGAGGATATTTTGAGGATCAACTTTTGTACCATTTGGATTTGACGAGCCGCGATAATAACATCAGGACGCGGTGAAATATGTATTACCCATTGTAATAATCTAATATCTTTTATATACATACACACACACACACACACACACACACACACACACACACACACACACACACACACACACATATTCTTGCTTTCCTGACGGCTACGACCTCCAGAAATTTAAAAGCAAAGTTAATACTCACCTACTAACCACTGGACTCTAGCTCTCTCCCCTCCCCTGTATAACCTTCCCTTTCTCTCCGCCCATGTACCTGTCATTGCACCTGCTTTCTCAGCTTTCTATTGTTCCTTTCTAACTAGCTTGCACTCCTCACTCTTTTGTAATTAATCTCTTTACATTTATGTAACCCC
>JBBBDQ010002338.1:462500-492500 GCA_037127315.1 Ascarosepion bandense
TTAGATTAGAATTTATTTTGTTCCGATAGTAAAATTGGTTTGTTTTGATAGTTCGACATCAGTAGAGCAGAGATTCATTGTATTTGTTTAGTTCTTAGATTACCGAGTGGCATTTTTCCTGTATCATCAACAACAATTTTTGGTGTAATATTTTTCTTGTTTCGCTCTCAAATACTTTGCTGGGTCTTTTATTTTCATCTTCTCTCTCAATCTTTTATTCTTGTAAATTAACGATAAGAATTATTTAATATCATTCTATTTTCCTCTTTTTTAAGATTGGTAGAAAATGAGTGTATGAAATGATTTCTTATTGGGCCTACGTATTATATGTTTTAATGCGTAAGCATTGGCGCGTTCATTTACCAGAATCCATGAAGATTAACCGTTTGTGTTTGTTACAGAAGGACTAGTTTTTGCATTTTTAATGTTTGCTTCATCTTTTTAATTAGGACTTCGGTTTACTCTTAATCATTTATTAAACATTTTTTTCGTTCTCTGGTTGAATGGAGAGAATTAGTTTGAACTCATTAATCTTCAAAGTAATACCCACCATTAGTTATAAGGAAAAAATAAAAATAAAACAAAAAACCAGGAGTAAATGTATGTTTTTAAAATCACTCTCTACAATCTCGTGGTGCAGTGGATATCGACTCAGGAAGAGAAATCAGAGTGCCTAGTTCGAAATCCAGTTAAACTGCTTGCATTCACTTAAGCACAAATACCCATGAGAAAGGTATTAATCCGTCTCTTCCCTCCAGTTATGGGTTAAATAATAGGACAGATTAGGTTCTATAGCCTTGGTTGGTAACTAGTCTAACGCAGAAAATAATAGCAACCTACTGCGGGATATTCTTCTGCCAGTCATGTCGCTTTCTAGACATAATCGCCCAAAGCATGTATCACGTATGACACTTAACTGACTGATTGAATATAATAGTTGAAAACAGGATTAAGGCTTCTACTGGACATAAAGTGGGGGATCAGTTTTATATTGTTATGAAGTAATGAATTGATCCCCCACTTATTACTACTTAATAATATAATACATTTTTATTATAATATGTCCTATTATTTGACTCGAGCTATGAGTCAAATAATAGGATAGATTGGGACCTATAGCCTTGGCTGGAAACCAGTCTACTTCAGAAAGCAATGGCAACCTACTGTGGGATTATCTTCTGTTCAGTCAGACATGTCTCTTTTAAGACAAGCGTGTATCACGTACGGCACTTAAATGACTGAAAATTATACACTATTTTCGTATAATTACGAATTAATTTCTTTTCATCGCTTTTAAATTATTCAGGTTCTATTCTTAGAGTTATACAGGGTACGATGGGTAAATTTTTTGCCATTTCGTATTTTCAATGTCGAATATATGTGTTGTTTATTTTTGATTTAGTGGCACTTTTAGTGAGAAAAAGATCACCATGTCGTCAGAAATTTGAAAATATCATGCTGTACTGTTTGGAATTCACCTCGCAAACTTTAATATGAACATTTCTGTGTGTTTGGGTGTCAATCCGAGGACAATGTAAAGGATATGATTTGTTTAAGTTTTGTTTAACGGTATATCAACCTCTGTGGGTTATTTAATGCCCGAAAAGATAGAGCTTAAAGATATTTTTTAATGTTCGGTTATAGTAAGAAGGTTGATTCAGTCAGATATTGATCAAAATATTTTTTTTTAATTTTTTAAAAGTTTAAAAAAAATTTTTTTTTTTTAATCATATCACCCCGAGCAAGGCGGTAACGCCACTGATGTACAGGGGGCTACGTAAGAATGAAGAGATTGGAAAAGAGAAAACCGGAAACCACATCCTAAACAGGGAACAAGGGATGAGCCTCTTCACCTGTTCAATAGACGTGGGTGGAGTGTGAACCGGGCGATAGTTTAGTCTATCTGCTCCAATAGTTTAGTCTATCTACTCCAAGAAAACTGAAGATGTCTTCTAGTTTTGTATTCAAAAATCTTTTACTGTTAATAATCTATCCTTCACAAATGTATGATGGCAATAATTTTTTCCTTCGGAAAATGTTTGTTGGTGATATTTTTCTATAAAAGTCTATCTATCTATCTATCTATCTATATATATATATATATATATATACGGGAATTACCGAAGGTTAGCGAAACTTGTTAGAAACAACCGACAATTTGAAATGATTTGTTTGAACAATATTTTTGATCGATACTGATATTTAAGTACATAATCTGTTTTTAATTAAACAGTATTATATATTTATATCTACCGGCCTGGTTATTTACGATAATTTTTATTACGAAAATATGTGTAATTCGGCAGGATTTGAACCTGCGACTCTTATCCACATAGAAATTTATAGAAATACATACATATACACGTATGTATTTCTATAAAAGTGTATTTTTATAATTTCATAGCGTTTTGACCCCAGTTTGAGATTTACTATTTACCCATAGCTCAGAGCCTAACAGTTGCTACCACTTCGGGTCATGCTCCTCACAACCTCCCAATCAGAGGCCTTGCTGCTGGGTGCAGTTTACCGTCATACCCAGGACTAATGAAAAAGATTCAGAAATATTTGAATGAATCTGTTGAGAACGACGAAAGTGTTTGGAGTGATCACGAGTGATGTCAAAGGAGGCCTACATCAACTACCTTCAGGTGGTCGAGATGCTGTTTCAAGTGGGTGGCTGCTGGAAAGCCCTATATCTAATAATTGAACTCTGCACCATGCTACACAATCAGAAAAAAGTTACAGCTATCAGATAATTTCTGCGACTCTATCATCACTAACATCAGCCCAGTTAATTCCTCAAAAGGCAGATTATTGTATGTGGGGCGCACTAGAGTGAGAAACCAACAAAACTCTTTCTAAGATCAAAGACAACAATCAACAATTTAAACAAGGAGACGATCCAGAAGAGTATTAGGAGATTCTGAAATCATCTGTCGATTTCAGTGAGTAAATATACACATTAGTTGTATGGGTAGGTATTTGAAGGCTATCACAATGCGTTTAGTAAATTAAAAGAAGGTAAAGAAGGTGTTGGGTATTACCTATTTATTATTCATTAAGATTTCGAGATTAAAATCTTCTCTTCAGAATGTTAGGAGAGCTTCCTTTATTTTACTAAACGCATTGTAATAGCTTTCAAGACCTACCCATACACCTTTATTACACAATGCTTCAAACAAATTACAAAACTTTCCTTTACTCATGAGTATTTCAAAATGTCTGTTATTTTTATTTTGCCTAATTTAGACGACACTTTGTCGATCGCTCCCTGTATTCTGAGTAAGTATAATGTCAGTAGGAGAGACTAGGGAATTAAGGATAACTGCTAAGAGTGAGGAAACCGAGTTCGAATTTCAGTCGAGTTCATTATATTCACTTAAGTGCTTATACCCTTGTAGAATGTATGAATCCATCTCTTGTTCCCCATCTATTGGTAAATACCAAACCTTACATATTCCTGTCAAGACGAAGAGAAAGAAAACTATGAATTAAAATCCAGCCCGCAGGGGGTGGAATGAAAGGGTTTGCATCGGGTTATTGTTGTGTCGTGGTTTGTACCATGTGACATCCGGTCGTCCGGATGTATCAAAGACAATGTGCGCTTAGCACGGAGATTGTTGTCATAACGGACTTCGGGAAGTAACACCTACGACTGCGAGAGACTGTAAATATTGTATATACATTTTGGTTGTACCACTCTGTTAATAAAGTTGTTTATTTACATTTCTCTGTCTATCTCTTCATTCTACGATACAACAGTTATATTGTAAAATGACTGACACCCTTGCAGCATTCTCAATTATGTAATGGTCCATGGTCTGATATGATCTATCAAAGTAAAGAATATTAGCATTGGAAACGTAATATTCGGACTGATTACTTCGGCGACTATTGTGATTTAAATTTCTCGGTTGTAAGTTTTGTGATATTATTGTAACTATTGTAATAATCTGTGTGTCGCCGTTTAGCACCAGGCATTGTGCTAAATAGTACCCCAGCACAATTTTTCTGGTTATCGTATCCACCTAGGCGATGCGGCAGATTAACATCCCTACCTGTAAAAAGAGATTCACGGAAGTGTCGACGACAACGAACCGGCTTAAAACCGACTGAGGTGGCGATGGATCGCCTATGGGCTATGCTTTATTGGGCAGTGATGGACTAAAAAAATGAAAACGCCAGTAACAACTTCAGCAATCTCTATTTTCTTTTTATAATCGTTTCGCCCGAAACAAAGCATTTTACTGCAACTGTTGAGCAGGGGTTTACACAAGAGGTAAGTTATGAGAAAAAGTGACAGGTTACAGAGGGTGTCAGGAAAAGGGTAGAAAAAGAATGAGAATACTGATGAGTGTGAAGTGAACGATAAAAAAAGAAGCATGAGAGAGAGAAAGAGAGAGAGAGAGAGAGAGAGAAAGAGAGAGAGAGAGAGAAACGATGCAAGTTAGTGTGATAGGAGAAGACTAGTGACTGTACATTTGACTTTGAAGATTGTAGCTGTCGGGAAAGCAAGTAAACGGAAGGGAAGTCCACAGGCGGGAAGTGCGAGAGAAGAAGCTGTTAGAGTAGAATTTGCGTTTACAATTTATTGGTTTCACAGTAAAATGGTGGGACCTAGTTGCTAAACCTGTTGCTCGAGTAAATTCATATATAGGTGGCACCGGTGAGCTAAGTTCATTGGAGCAGAAGCCGTGAAAGTATTTGTAGAAGAGACACAGGGAAGCCACATTGTGCCGGTGAGAAAGTGACTGTATCTGAGCTGACAAGTCAGGATTGATCACATCACAGATTCTCCGTTGGATTTTGTCAAGGACACCTAAGTGGATAGCAGGAGCACCCGACCAGATATGGCACCAGTATTCAATGCACAGGAGGATAGTAGATTTGTATATGTGCAGGATGTTTCAGACGGGACAAACTTCCTGGCCCTGCACAGAGAACCGACTTTCTTAGCAGCGGATTTAGCTATGGACTCTATATAGTCATTCCTCTTGAGTTCTGTTGTGAGCGTTAACCGAGGAGGCGCAGTATTTTGCTTTCTGGGAGTCTACACTGATCCATGCTAATGGGGGGTAGGAGCGATTGTCTGTGATGATTAATAGATAGCAGCTTCGTTTTTAGAAGCATTTAAATTCACGAGCCATTTTTAAACCCAGTCCACCACGAATTAGATTAGATGTTTCCTGATGATATTCATGTTAATTTATTTAAAACGTGACAATCTAATTATTTATTTTTCTAAATACTCAGTCATCAGGCCTTTTGCTTTGACCTGAACCCAGCTTGTCTTCATATCTTTTAATTTAGGATATGTTTTTAGCGACTAATGTTTCCTTTGTTTTATCATGACAACGATCTATCGGCTGTCATAGTTCTCCAAGTGGAAAACATTCGATATTCTATTAGATTTCAATGCTTCGTTTCCATCTTTTCACTACGTCACTCAAATAGCACAACTTCCTTTAAAAAAAAAACTAATTGAACAGTAAATTGAGATCAACTCATTTAATAATAATCAGTTGTTTACAGGACAAAACATTCCTGCCATAATAACAGATCGATTTTCTCCTATTTTGTAAACAATAATTTTATTGTTTTGTTTTAAACGAATTAAAATTTTAAGATGCTTCCGCTATTCTGTAATTAATATTCCTTTCCATCCACAGATCGTAGCTTCACTCGATTTCCTTCTAATCTTTCTCTAATAATGTTTGTCTCCCATTTTCCGCTCAGGATCATGGCTGCCCAAATACTACAGGCCTCATTCTAGAATGTGTTATGGTTTATAAAATGGCGACTGTGCTAAAAATAGAAAAAGGTAGACACACTGACGCCAAGAATTTAAAATTGGGCGGCAAACCGTTAAATAAGTTAACAATTTCTTTTGGTAGGTATAGCAGTAGGAAGTAGGAGTGAAGGACAGTAGTTTGGTGGCGAGATTTTGAAAAGAGGAAGAGGCCTGTCAGTTGACAACGAGAGTCCAGAAGGGATAGGCGCGTTTACTACTATGATCTCACCGTGAAGAGAATTCAACTAGTCTGCTTCTGTATCCACACACAAAAATTAACGGTTGTTAACTTGATGTAAAAACCTAAAGTTTTATATAAAAAATAAACGACATTAATTCAAGTTTGTGTTATCTTCTAATTATACAAAACCAAGCAACACAACAGATGAATAAGAGACGTATATGATACAAATCTTATATTATTCATCAACTAAGTAAAGCACATGAAAGGAAAATTGGAAGAGAAAGTCGAATAAAATTGTGACGTGCACTTACGTCCGGTTGACATGGAGGAAAAAAGAAGAAAAAAATTGGCAGTAAAGGCGAGACATGATCAAGTAAGATTGAAATTTCTTCCATACATTGTGGCGACATGCTATCAGATACTACTTCCATTCTGACTAAATTTGACCAGTCAACGAGCTGGTGTAAATAGGGAAGTTTCTCATATCGCCGGCTCCAGCAAGCATTTTTATTTCTAGTTGTGAAAAAACGTTTGGCAAACGTCATATATGAATTTTGGATTTGCTATCTAATTAAGATCCAGAATTTTGATTTTCTCACTGACTTGTGAAATTTGCTTTGGTCTTGGTTGTCACAAAATATTTTTAGTCGTTTAAATCCACTTTTGTGGGTGTGCACTTTTACTTTGTGTGTTTTAGTTTGTTGATGGATGATAAAGGATTTGTATCCTTAGACGTAATGCATGATTGATATGAAACTGGGTTCTAGCTCAATCAAAACTGAATAAAAATAAAAATATATGTAATCGTATTCAAAACAGTCTGCAGCAAGTAACGACGGAATCTATTGATTTCACAATAATGGATAACTTAGAGGTCATTTTCCTGTTTTTATTTTCTGTTAACCGGACGTGGACAATCATGGCCATCATCAATTGCCTATCCATTAGAATGGTAAATCATATTTTCCCCCTAGAATCCATCCGAATACATATCTAATCCTTTTCTTTGAGTAGCTGAGAAATATTCCAAGAAAAATTGCTTTCTCATATATATACTTACCTAAGCAGTACGTTTGCATTTCAAGAAAATCGTTTGATAGTGAATTTCTTTCTATAGCCCATTAATGTCAACTACGCTCAGTTGTTTATTTACTATATAAAGAATAAAGAGTCGGGATCACGAAGAGTTAACTTCATAATACAAAGAAGCTACAATGCCGTCAGTACAGCAAAAATGATGGAAACGATGATACTAACCCAATCAGATTAAGTGAGCTCTATAAAATTCATGATAAAGAGACAAGGAAAGAGCATTCCATGTTCAATCTAAGTTATGATATTGCGAACAAGCAACAAGAAATAATTGCGGGTAATCATTAAGGTCGTCCGACGAAGACTTAACAAAGAATACGGTGCGTTCGGGTCCAGCCAGATCAATATTTCAAAAAGAAGGAAACACTTCAGAATCTTACGAGAAGACGAAAGAAAAAAAAATATGGAAATTCTGAAAATGAAATAATGAATAGAGGGAACACAAAATCTACAAGCGATATATCAGTCAGTTAAATGTCATACGTGATACACGCTTTTGGGAGATCATGTCTCGAAAGGGACATGATTGACTGGGCAGAAGATTATACCACAGTAGGTTGCCATTACTTTCTGCGGTAGACTGGTTGCCAGCCAAGGCTATAAAACCCAATCTGTCCTATTATTTGATTCATAGCTAGAGGAGGAAGATATGTGTTTTATTATTAAGTAGTAATTAGTGGGAGTTCAATTTATTACTTCATAACAATATAAAATAGAACCCCCACTTTATGCCCAGTAGAAGCCTCAGTCATGTTTTCAACTACTGTATTCAGTCAGTCAGTTAAGTGCCATAATTGATACACGCTTTGGGCGATCATGTCACGAAAGAGACATGACTGACTGAGCAGAAGATTATCCCGCAGTAGGTTACCATTGCTTTCTGCAGTAGACTGGTTGCTAGCGAAGGCTATAGAACCAGATCTGTCCTGTTATTTAATCCATAAATAGAAGGAAGAGACGGATTAATACCTTTTCCAAGGGTATTTGTGCGCAAGTGAATACGAGGAATTCAACTTGAATTCGAGATCTGCTCCCTGATTTGTCGTCCCGAATCGCAACCACGGCACCACAACGCAAAAACAGACAAAATGCGAAAATTTTAAATGGCAAATATAACAGATTAATCCATTGATACCAACCGGTGGTCATTAAGAGTTATTGAAAAAAACTTATACTTAATACCATTTTTTACGTCCACAATTAATACTGTTCAAACTTGATAGAGTTCAAAGGTGATTGCGATGATTTGTGAGTGGATAATTATTTCCCATTCTACATCCGCTTTCCCAAAGTCGAAATGAATCTAGCCTCTCACTATCGTAACGCTATTTTTCTGGTAAATGTTCGAACGAGATGCATTCCTAAATTGAACCAGTTTAATTAAGGAATGCATCTCCGATTAACTTAGTTCACTGGTGCCCCCTATATATGAAGTTACTCGGGCAACAAGATTAGCAACTAGATCCCACCCTTTTACTGTGAAAGCAATAAAATGTAAACGCAAATTCTACTTCATCAGCTTCTTCTCTCACACTTTCCGCCTGTGGATTCCTTTCCGTTAATTTGCTTCCCCGACGGGTACTATCTGCAAGAATTTAAATGTAAAGTCAATAGTCATCTCCTATCTCACTGACTTGCGTCCACTCTCTCATGCTTCTTTCTCTGTCCACTTCACTCTGATCAGCATTCTCAATCCTTCTCTTACCCACTTACTGACACCCCCTATAACCTGTTACTCTTTCTCACAACTTTCCTTCTATGTAAGCCCCTGCAAAGCAGTGACAGTAAAATGCATTGCTTGGGGCGATATGATTATAAAAATAAAAGTCATCTCAAATCTCATTAACCTGCATCCTCTCTCTAATGCTCCTTTCTCCGTCCACTCCACTCTCATCAGTATTCTTATTCTTCTCTCACCTTTTACCTGATACCCCCCTATAAACCTGTCACACGTAATAAATACATCGTTTTTCCTTTCGTATTTAATTAGTAAGAAAGTCTACCGTTCAGACAGCTTCTTCCCAATAAGACAAAATATATTTTCCTTGGTATAATCTCGTCAAACAAGCCACCTAAACTTAATCCACAACGTTTTTAGGTGTCATTCTTGATATGATAATAGTTATAATAGTCGATGACCCATTATATCAAAATGAAGCAAATCTTTCCAGACGCAGACCCTGTGTTTCGCTAAATAAACGAGTGACATAACAATATTTATTTTTTTATTGACTACAAAAAATTTGGCACAAGGCCGAATACGGGGATGGGGAAGGCTGGTCATCATCTAGTCTTAACGTTAAACTTAGCTAGTCACAATCACTGACCCAAGCATGCTGCAATATTCCTTTTACCAAAACAACGCTTTCTTACTAACCTTTCTTTCCACGTCCACCATAATACCACAGTGTCTCAATGAAGTCCTAACTAAAAAACCCAGTATGTACAATGCTTATCTGGGGGGGGGGGAGTAATATAAAAATCCCCAATCAATATATGCAAGATAAAACAAACTATATACAAGAAACTAAACAAAACTTTGTTAGTAACGAACCTCCTACATGTTCTATCATGTGATAGATATATATATTAACTGGGCGAAATCGATGCAGGACTATAAATAGTCTAAACCATTTATTCCTCCAACAACGCACACATCCAAACACAAAGACAAATACGAAACTCACACACGAAATATGAAAAACGTCCTGCACCCACCGGAGAACTGACATATCTGGTCACCTAAACAAGGGAAGGGAGCGGGAGTTAAACTAAAACGAGTGACAGAACAATTAATAAGCGCAACACAATCTTCTTTTTAGTTAAAAATAATCTTATTGCACTTGGAAGTTTGTTGGATATTAAAGATAAACTTTTAGCGCGATAAAATAAATAGATTGACAACAAAGAGAAGAAAATATACGAATGAAGCTACGGTAAAAGCAGCTCGTTAACTATCACACGTACTGATTTCAATAATTTTCAACTTTTGCCCCCTCTTTTACAGAAAAACAAAACGATTATGGGTAAGCAGACAACAGATTGCAATATAAATAATTTCCCAGCTGACTGATTCTGTAGTAGTATGGCAACAAATAGATTAACCTCGAAGAGACAGAAGTTATACAGTCTTTATTTATTGTAATAAATACAATTGTGGCACAAGGCCGAATTGGTGTGTGGGGGGTGGGGGAAACTTAGGTTGGTCTTCAGTACCTATCCTATACCTAGCCAATCCGACTCACGACCCAAACATCCTTTACAATTTTCTCATCCACCACAAGAACTTGTCCATCAGCATTCAATCCTTCATACACCAAAATACCTCAAACATACCAGGGACCTAGAAAACCCCAAATGAGCATAAAAATTTTATTCTGAACAATAAGTACAAAAATATATTTAAAAATATATTATGAAAAATGATAAGTGGGGAGGGGCTTGAAATAAATTTCCAAAACAATTTTTTTTAAAAAATACACACAGAAATCATGGTGTTAGTTGGACCCAACGAACCCATAAAAAAGAGGCCGCTGTATTCTGCCCATAGGACAAAATCAAGAGCCACTCTTTCTACAGGGAGTGGAGAGGAGAAAATAAAATGGATGGGGAGAATATAATCCTGACCCAGACGAGATAAAACAGGACCAAAATAAAAACTGGGGAAAATGGGAATCTCTACCTGGATCATAACAAAAGACAATGCAGGGGACAGGCTAGGAATCACATTCATTCCCATTAACTAGGTACACAAAAAGGAACTACCTTAACAAGGGGAGGGTTCCAAAGGAATCCACCCCGATGTGATTAGCAGATCTAAAAGAGAAAATCAAGGCTAGCCCCATTCATGCGAACCAGGCTTGCCACATTTACCCACCTTTTGCTAAAGACTGTCAAGGTTAACTGTTTCTAATCAGATCTATTCCTTATTTTGAGCTGATGCTCAAAATATCGGATCAGATCCTGATGTGAAAGTTGGCCACCCAACTCTTGTTGTTCTATTGTTAGAATAACAATAAAACAACAACACTTACCGGCATAAGGGTTCCAGCTAGCGTCCAGCTGGCAGACAAAATTAAAGCAGATTGTAACTCTTTATTTATTGTAAAAAATTACAATTATGGCACAAGGTCGATTTAGAGGTGGGGACAAAAAATCAGGCTGGTCTTCCGTATCTATGCTATACCTAGCTAATCTGATTCATGACCCAAACAATTACAATTTTCTCATCTACCACAAGAACTTGTTCATCAGCATTCAATCCTTCATATACCAAAATACCTCAAACATACCAGGGACCTAAAAACACCTCGAATGAGTATAAAAAATTTTTTTATAAGCAATAAAATACAAAAATATATTTAAAAATATATCATGAAATAATATATGGGGAGGGACATGACATAAATCCCAAAACAAAAAATTTTAAACAAAAGATACAAACAGAAATCATGATGTTAGTTGGACCCAACCAACTTCCTTAGGACAAAATCAAGAGCCACTCTTTCTACAGGGAGTAGAGAGGAGAAAATAAAATGGATGTGGAGAATATAATCCTGACCCAGACGAGATAAAACGGGACAAAAATAAAAACTGGGGAAATTGGGAAGAAGGTACGCTCTCTCTGCTACCGGCACGTTGAAGAAAAAAGAAAGAAAAGGACGCAAGTGTAACTGGTTTTATGGCGGAGGGTGTGGTAGTCCCACGTGAGGTGGAAAGACTCGATACGTATAAGAGGGTCCTAAATTGAGGTGGGCGATAAGTACGTAATTTTTGCGTTTCGACACGGGAAGCGGATATTTGCATACGTGCAGAGATTACCGACTGTGACGTTAGAGAACAAATTCTCAAAAATATAATGTTCTATGATTTTGACTCTCCATATTGCGTCAGAAGCAATAACGAAATTCGTAAAACGTCTGCGAGAGATGCTTCAAAATAGACTTTGAACTAATTAGTTTGCTTGAATGAAGAGGCTTCACCATAATTAGATGGAAATCCGGGATGTTAACAGGTCATTTATCCAGACAAGGAAATAAAATTCCGCTTGCATGGTTCTGTAGCCATTAAAAAAAATATGTTGCGAGGCAGAAAATTTATCTTGATTGGAGAAATGCAACTGATTGTCTTATTGACGAAAGAGAAATTTTAGCAAAAGAGAAAATTAATTTGACAGAAGCAGAAGACCAGTTCAAGAGGGTTTCTCTTTGCCTGACGGAATATGAACAATTTCCCTGATTGATGCAACGTCATTCGAAATTGTGCGACTGTAAAATTACTGATATGAAAATGCTGCTTCATTTTTTTTAAATATTGCAATACCAAGGAAAGGATCCTTTCGAAATTAATGGACTCAGTTAAACATGCAACTTCCAATTTGAATGTATCGCAATAATATAGTGATGAATTTCGATAAAAAAAAACAAGTTGCTGAATGCTGGACTGTCAAAAGATATATGATCCTTGCTTCGATATATATTTTCATTATTTTCTTCTTTTTTTATGTAAGTATGTAATCAATTTCTAGATTATAAGTACTTCCTGATTATGCTCACTAATCAACTGTAGGTTTATAAATTTTCTGTATAGTTAAAGAAAGAAATTAAAAAAAACAACTTTAACAATTTAATACTGTAGCAAAATTGTTAGCTGTAATTCCTATTTCGTTTGAATGTCAGTCAGTTAAGTGCCATACGTGATTCACGCTTGGGCGATCATGTCTCAAAGAGACATGGCTGACTAGGCAGAAGATTATCCCGCAGTAGGTTGCCATTGCATTCTGCGGTAGACTGGTTGCCAACCAAGGCTATAGAACGTAATCTGTCCTGCCATTTAACCCATAGCTAAAGGGATAAGTGTCGGATTTATACCTTTCCCAAGGGTATTTGCGGGTAAGTGAATGCAAAGAATTCAAGTGAAATTCGAACTCGGCTCCCAGATTTCTCGTTATGAGCCGATAGCCACTGCAACACAACGCACAGCCACGGCTTTCATTAAATCTATATCTATACGAGCTCTCAAAAAAGGAATTCGTAACAAGGCCAATTTTATTCCGAAGGCAGACACTCAAGCAAAAGTTCCCAGGAGACCCTATTTACCCTATTTACCCCAGACGAGACTCTCCAGCATAGCCTCTTATTTGGAATCTCCGCCCGACGACTGAGAGTCCGACAAAGTTAGAAATTTGGCAGTCTCGGTAATTAGCTGAGCCTCCCAACAAAGGCAGGATGTCGCACAAGGCTGATTTTTACGTGTGGCATTTCTAAGCGTGAGGTAACAATTCCCCATAGAGCTCGCATACGTGGGGTCAGGCTCTCGTTTGTTTACCCTAAACGAGACTCCGCCCTTCGCCATAGCCTCGTCTACGTTCATCTGCGCCTGAAGGCAAAGAGTCCGACGAAGTCAGGTTTGATGGCTTGACCAAGCCGGTATTTACCCGAGCCTTCTCACAAAGGCGGGATGTGGCACAAGAACCGAATTTCCCACCGCGCATGCTCGGGAATGTGCGTTGTGGTGCAGTGGATATCGGTTCGGAACGAGAAATCGGGGAGCCGAGTTCGAATTCCAGTTAAATTCCTTGCATTCACTTCCGTACAAATACCCTTGGGAAAGGTATTAATCCGTCTCTTGCCTTCAGTTATGGGTTAAATAATAGAACCGATTGGGTTCTGTAGCCTTGGCTGGCAAGCAGTCTACCACAGAAAGTAATGGCAACATACTGCGGGATAATGTTCTAACCCATTCAGTCATGTCTTTTTCGAGACATGATTGTCCAAGTGTGTATCACGCATGGCATCTAACTGACTGATTGCATATAATATTTGGAAACATAATTATGGCTTCTAGTGGGAATGAAGTGCGGGATCAGTTTTACATTGTTATAAACTGATCCCCCACTTATTACTACTTAATAATATAATACATCTCTTCCCCTCCTAGCTATGAGTCAAATAACAGGACAGATTGGGTTCTATAGCCTTGTCTGGCAACTAGTCTACCGCAGAAAGTAACGGCAACCTTCAGCGGGATAATGTTCTGCTCAGTCAGTTATGTCTCTTTGGAGACATGATCGCCCAAGCCTGTATCACGTATGGCGCTTAACTGACTGACTGAATATAATAGTTGGAATAATGAGTAAGGCTTATATTGGTCATAAAGTGGGGGATCAGTTTATTACTTCATAACAATAGGAAACCGATCCCCCTTTAATTACTACATAATAATATAATAGATTTCTTTTCCCTTTACCTGTGAGTCAAATAACAGGACAGATTGGCTTCTATAGCCTTGTCTGGCAACTAGTCTACCGCAGAAAGTAACGGCAACCTTCAGCGGGATAATGTTCTGTCCAGTCAGTTATGTCTCTTTCGAGACATGATCATCCAAGCGTATGGTACTTAACTGACTGATACTCGGGCACCGTATAGGCAGGGTTGGACTCTCGTCTATTTGCCCCCGACGAGACTTTGATCTTCGGCAGAGCTACGTCTAGTTTCCTCTCTGCCCGAATGCAGATTATCTGATAAAGCCAGAAGTGTGGCGACTTCTGAGCACAAGCAGAATTTCGAATATATCTACTCTCGACAGAACAATTAATTTGAGAAAATGAGTGAAATGGATTATGCAACAAATATATTTTAATAAAATATAATTCATATCAATTCTGTCCTCTTCTATGGCAATAAGTGCAAGACTATTTTTTTACATACGAAAAAGATTGCATGATTTGAATTGTTTAACGGAATATCAACATCAGATGAGTATTTTAATCCCAAAATTTAATTGTATTGGGTGTTTGGAAGCAATAACAATATGTTTTATATCGCTGGCGCCATTAAATATATGAAAGATGATACCCAGCTTTTGCTCATATACACGTTTGTGTGGATATTATTAAGAGAGGCTGTGATATATGTCTTACGTAGTTTGTTCAAATTGGAATATATTTAACAAATTTATAGGATATTATGAATTAACGTCCTGAAAATGTTATTTCATGTTGGTTGGTTGATTTTTATTTTTTATTTTTATTTTTTTAGTTACATATCAACACATTTACGGGTTATTTAGTGCCTAAATCTAAATATTTTGAACGCAGTTCTTAGGGCTTTAACTTAAAATAGTGTTAATCATTTTTCCATAAAATGTATTGTTCTTAAATTTGCTGTCTAAATATATCGTTCGACAATTTTCTAAGTGTCGTTGGTAATTTGTTTATATAAAAAAATTTGTTGGCATTTTTAATATAAAATATCTATTTTTACACTTTCATTGTGTGTGTGGGTTTTTTTGTTTTGTTTTTTTTCTTCTTGGGGGTTTAATATATTCTGATAGATGGGAAACTAGCAGGTGCTTCTACTCCGCATCAAGTTGTAGCTGGAAACAACAGTAATTAAAAGTTGGTGATACGCTCCTCAAAACCTCCATTCTCCCGATCAGACGCCTTGCTGCCGGATGTAGTTAATCGTCATACCCAGTGAAGTATCAACTAAAGCAATGAGAATGACAATACTAAAACGTAAATGAAATTGATGCATTGAAGTAAAATAAAACAAAAACAATCTATAAAACTTTCAGGTCTATATTGCTTCATCGCACAATAACATTGGCGGCCATTAAATGTATAGCATATGATATTGTCCTGTTTTATTTAGTGTTAAACCAAATAAAACGTTACGTAAAAGATATGCCGTTGGGTGATTTATAATGGCCGAAACTGAGGGCGATTTATAATGGCCGAAAGTGAAATTGACTGATGTAGAATTATAGGCATGGATACTAATTTAGCACTAGAAACAATAAACATGTGTATAACAAATACAGTAAACGTAGGCGTATAATCATTCGGGTACACATCAAAAGCTGTGGAAAATATAGTTGACAAAAAATCAATTTGATACTGAAGAATGAAAAATACATTGTTTGGCCTACATCTCAGCTATTAGCAAATGAAAAGGATATTCCAAAAATCCTCTTGCTATACATAGCATGTGACAAAGAAGTTTCTTAATATTTAAAAAAATTGTTATGAGATCGGTATCTCCAAAACCCCGACCTAAACAATTAAGTGCTATGCGTGATACACGCTTCGGGCGATCATGTCTCGAAAGAAGATTATCCCGCAGTAGGATGCCATTGCTTTCAGCGGTAGACTGGTTGTAAAATACCAGTGTAATAAACATCTTTTCTGCCCAATCAGAAAAAGGACCACATGGTTTTCGCAGCAACCACTATAAAGCCAACACAGACTTCGCAAAGTAAAGCCGATCCGACCAAGCTGGAATCAGCATCGGTCATCACAGCAGACAAATTTAAACGGATATGGCAGGTGACCACCTCAGTTCATATTTAAGCGACAATAAGCCGCTTCAATTTACACCGTGAAGTGACGAATTCCGAAGCATGTCTGGAAGCTCTCGACTACATATGCCTATTGATTTTTCCCATGTGTCTGTCGCGACGAATATCTTGTGTTATACCACGAAGGTACTCTCAGTCTTCCACGACTGGTATATGATAGCCGGGGATGAGCAATCGATCGCAGCTTGCAAATCAAGGTGAAATAAAAACATTTTTTATTTGCCGCGACGAAATCTTGTCTCCTTTTAAATGTTTTGTCACTTTCATCATTTTTCTTGTCACAGATTTGATTTGATTTATCTAAACTTATTCATAAATGTAATTTTGTCTGTGTGTGTGTGTGTGTGTGTGTGTCCCCGTTACCTATAGACTCCGAAACGGCTGAACCGATTTTCTTAAATTTACACAGTTGCACTACAAGCGTCTGGGAGTCTTCTTAGCTAGGTTTTGTGTCGAGGTACCCCCGATAAATATCGAGAACCAATAATCGAAAAATCGGGTTATAGAAGGAGTGGTCCGATTTTAATAAAATTTGATACACTTATAGACAAAGACATAAGAATCGATATTCAGAAGTTTCAAGGTTGCAGTTCTTACAATAGTGCAGTATATCAATAAAATATAAAAGGCAAGATGTTTGTGTGTCTGTTTATCTGCCTGTATACCTGTACTTTTTTCAGCCTTTTTATTTTAGTTTTTGCTTCAGGTTTGGCTCTAAGTAGGTATAATTATAGTTCTTAGTCTCAGCCATGATACCATTTACTCAGAGAACTTATTTAGCCTTCAAAATTCAGTTTACGATGAAAAGAACTTATTTGATATCGATACCAGGAAATCAAAATTTGAGTTACATCCATTCATTTTTCTTTCAGTCTACGGTTTCACTTTAACTGGAAACAACTATTGCATTGTAGTCTTTCGTGTCAACGTCCAAAGAGTCTGAGCTCCAGGACCATGGATTAGTTTTAAAGCTTTCATTACACCCGAGCAACGCCGGGTTATACTGCTAGTGAACAATGGGTGTAGCCTCTTAATTTTTATTTCATTTCTTATATTATGGTGTACCTGCCGATCATTACCGAAATAGCATGTTTGCCAGTAAAACTAGATAATCCTCATTGAAAAGCTTTGCATATTTGCATTTCTCTGTCTTCGACAATGACAGAACAAATATATGCTCCATACTGAAACCATACTGACTGACAACAGTTATTTTCTTAATTTACTGGTTGTCAACCTTTTGGGAGTGGTTTAAAGCCGAAATATATATATTGGATTGTAAAAATTTTGATTGTATAATTTTGTGAGTGAATATTGAATATATTTTGTCAACGATAACAAAGATTTTTCCAGAAACAAATTCTAATGTTTAGCCCATAGCGGGGAGGAATGTTTTCTCATACTTTTCAGAAGTTATTTGCATGTAAATGAATGTAATGAAATTCGAAATCGATCCTCCGATTTTTCATTACGAACTGCTTTCCATTACGCCACCGCACATCTTTCCAGGAGAGAGCTAAATCTTGTGTAATAAACGTCTTGAAGAAGGACGTTTAGCTTAAATCCTCGGCAGGTTTCGAATATTTTCGGCTATCCAATTTAGCTTAGTTGAATAGAAACTTATGGGTGAGGTCTGTTGCACGCTAGATACGTCTACCAAGTTCGATATTATTAAGATCACTTCGTTGATGAATTAACCAGAACGAAATTTGAAACCGGATCTCATGTGTAAGAATTATTCTTCTGTATTTCAACTGAATGGAAATTATTTTTTAATCTTTATTGAAAAATATTTGCACGGTTGAATTTTGACTTATAAGTTTTTGTCGCTATTGTTTAAGCAAATTTTTGCATTTAAATTAAAGGAACGTTTAATCCTGACGGTTTCAGGATTTATTTCAAAAGTTCCTTATTTGGAATATGGGCGTTTTTTTTTGTTTTTGTCTCAAGTACAAATTTAAAAATGTCTTTGGAAAAGAACGCTTCCGTGGAAATATGTACTAGTTTCAAAATTTGTCGCAATGCGGAAAAATTAGCGACTGCTAATTTTTCGTAAACGTCAGCCTGACAAAATATTTTTCAAAAAGCATCTGCACGTTACAAGCTACAGACGTGTCATATCTCCGATTTCTTTTAGATATGGTCAAAAGAAATCGTTATTTTCTAGGATGCGAAAATATATATTTCGTTTATCACTTTGTAAATAGAGGTAGACTTGTATTGTAAATCGCTATAGACGAATTTACAAATGCCCTGTATATTCATTTATATATTAACTGTGTTAATATGTAATTTATTTAAAGTTAATTTTATAGTTTTCATAACTTGAATGTAAATGGCTCTTTTCAATTTTCGCTTTTAATATAAAAGTCACTTATACATTTAGGGTGTATTTAACTTATTGTTTACATGATGCGTATTTAATTTACGTATATATTTAAAAAAAAAATCGGTAAATTGTTTTTCTATGTGTAAAATCTTTAATATATTATAGCTCAAGATTAAATATTGAGTTTTTATTAATACTGTCTTTTTTATATGTAAAATACAATGTAATTCGTTTATCGAAGTGGCTTAAAGGAATTTTTAAGCAGTCCCTATTTGTATGCTTATTCTTTTTAACATCAATAAAGATTGTTTTTGGATTGGTCTCACGGAATTTATAATTCTTACTTCAGATAACAGTAACAGTATTTCCTAAAACGTATGAGAAATTTTATATTAATTAATTTTTCTCTTATTTATGCTTATATAAATTTCTTTTTATTATTAATAAAAAGAATTTTATATTATTTTCTTTAAACAATCGACTACGCAACTACATTTTACACTATCATTGTAATATACGAACTTATATATTGTAAAACACAAATTGTTCACCAAATCACTACGCCTGCTTGGCCTGACACTCTCAGCGGACCTCAAGTGAAATGACTACGTCGAATCCATTGCTAAATCCGCAGCTATGAAAGTCGGCTCTCTGTGCAGGGCCCGGAAATTCTTTCCGCCTGAATCTATCCTGCAATTATATAAATCCACTATCCGCCTGTGTATTGAGTACTGCTGCCACATCTGGTCGGGTGTCCCTTCTATTCTCCTCGGGGTTCTTGACAAAATACAGCGAAGAATCTGTAATGTGATTGATACCGACTTGGCTGACCGCCTGCAGTCACTCTCTCACCGGCGTGACGTGGCATCCCTGTGCCTCTTCTATAAATACTTTCATGGCTTCTGCTCTGACGAACGAAAATCACTGGTGCCTCCTAGATGTGAATTTGCACGAGATAATAAATTGGCAACTAGTTCCCACCCTTTTACAGTGAAACCGATGAAATGTAACCGCAATTTCTACTCCAACAGCTTCTTTCCTTGCACTTCCCGCCTGTGGAATTCCCTACCGCATGCTTGCTTCCCCGACGGCTACAACCTCCAGGAGTTTAAATGTATGGTCAATAGACACCTCCTAACACACTAACTCACATTCACTCTCTCCAACTCTCTCCCTATGTACATCCTAAGTCGTATATCACCCTCCTTCTGACATTTCCCATACCCAATCCCTCTATGTAACCCCCTGCGCTATAGTGGCAGTGGAATGCCTTGCTTGGGGTGACACGTTTAAAAAAAAAAGTCAAAGGGAAGTAATTTACATTTCAGTAAGTCTTCCTTCTAAACTAATTGTAAAATTTATTTTCATTAACATTTTGTAAAAATCTCTTCCAACGTTTATCGAAGTGGCTTAAAGGAATTTTTAAGCAGTCCCTATTTGTATGCTTATTCTTTTTAACATCAATAACGATTGTTTTTGGATTGGACTCACTGAATTTATAATTCTTACTTCAGATAACAGTAACAGTGTTTCCTAAAAAGTCTGAGAAATTTTATATTAATTAATTTTTCTCTTATTTATGCTTATATAAATTTCTTCTTATTATTAATAAAAAGAAATTTATATTATTTTCTTTCAGATGGTCGGAAAAACCTACTAACCAATCGACTACGCAACTACATTTTACACTATCATTGTAATATACGAACTTATATTTTGTAAAACACAAATTGTTTACCAAATCAAAACCGCAACGAAGATAAACAAAATTAATAAAAGTTTGAATAGAGTATTTTGACTGAAATGCCTCTGGACAGAAGAACGTGATATGGTCGATATATAGCGTCTGTCCGCTTGATGGCAAAGATAACCATCTCTGTATTACAACAACACCTTCAACGCCGCTGTTCGCTTCCAGGCTATGCAACGGTCCTTTGACACTAGACGATAATGTTATCACTATTAGAATATAAGCAATGTCAGATGAGTGACTACTTATGAAAAAATATAAAACAAGGTCCGCTGTTCAAGGTAACATTTATATTCAATAAGCTGTTCGTACACGTGACTGTTAATAAAATTCGTAATCTGGCTTCTGGTAAGTAGACATAATCACACTTGCCAAAATGTCAGTGCAGTAAAGGTAAGTTGATAACATTCGTTTTTTTTCCGGCTACACTTTTACTATAGGTTAGTTAATGTAATCTTCAACAGAGAAACATTTTAGAATGGAGAATATGTTTATGCTTTTAACTCATATATATATATATATATATATATATATATATATATATATATATTTTACTTTAATCCGAAACAGAAAAGTGGGAAGGTAAATTCCAAGAACTTGATCCTAATTAATATTAAAAATTTTAATATTAAAAAATGATACAGGAGGAGAGCTCAGTGTAATTAAAATTACAGAGCCAATATAAATTTTCAAAATTCAAAAATGTTGAATGAACATTTCAACATGAAATCCCTAAGAGAGATTTCACAAGCAAATTTTTAAAAAAAATTATAATTTTCTTTAATTATTATTTAGTTTGTCTATACCTAAAAATATCTTTAATTAAATTAACTTAATTAAATTTTTAAAAGCTTATTTTTATTTTTCCCCCTAAATATACTTTTTCAAATAAGTCTCTTTTTTCTAAAACTTTAACCCTTTTAAACATTTAAAGTTAAATTTGTTTGACACGTATCGAGCGTTTTCTATTTGATATTTTCTCCTTTTTCTTTTTCTCCTTTATTTTTTCTCTATACATTTTTTATATTCCGCCCGTTCGCTTTCTGTTCTGTTTTGTTTAACCCAATTCTCAATTTAACGACCTCCCATTCCTCAACTCATTTCGTCTATTAAGCTAGACATGCCACATTTCCATATCTTCACTTACAACTCTATCAAAAAGTAAAAACCAAAAATAGACTGATTACAAAAAAAAAATTTTGTGACGTATATTTCTCAAATCTTAACCGTTATTTAATTTTTATTTTTTTATTTTTTTATTTCTTTACTTTTTTTCTTCTTTTTAATCTTATTTTTCTTCATTTTGTCTTCATTTTGAAGAATTTTGAAGAATTTTGAAGAATTTTGACTGTGTTGCTGAAGATATGTGAAATCTCTCCTAGGGATTTTATGTCGAAATGTTCATTCAACATTTTTGAATTTTGAAAATTTATTTTTATATATATATATATATATATATATATATATATATATATATATATATTAATGCAGGTTTCATTGAATAATATAGACAAGTTTTGTCTATTAATTTTGTGTAGGATCCGTTCATACCGTCTGATATACTTGATGGTGATGTCGTTAAAAGACAACAAAAAATCACAGTATTTGTTGAATTTTTTATCGGGTCTAAGCTTTCGGCTCACATAAGCCATTATCAAAGAGTAAATAATAACACACAGTAAACATAGAACATTTAAGCTATTAACAATAAAGATAATTGAATTGAAAATATAAGTCCATCCCTACCGTGGCGGATGGCCGAAGACAGTGACAAAATAGTGGTGTTGTGGTCCCTGGTCTGATTACAGACATTTGAGTACGTTGTTGGAAATATCAAAATTGATTGTATTCAAACCAGGTATATATAAAGATTAAATAAATTGCAAACATTGTTTGCTTACTTTTAATAAATACCTTCATATTCACCGATAATCTTTCGCGTATTACAGTCAAAAGATGTCAGAAATGAGCTGTAACGTTGACAGATGTTATTTTCATTCATTACCCAAGAGCTTTCGACCTCTTACCGTTATATTTGAAGCAGGAAAAGTGTACAGTAATTTTTCGCAACATAGTTTTGCGGTTATTTTTTGTTACCATAACTCACACCCCTGAAGATGATCTCGGAAAGAGGTTGAAATTACTTGGGTACCTTGCGAAATGAATGAAATTATTATCTGTCAAAGTTCCAGCTCATTTCTTATATCTTTCAATAATAATACACGAAAGATTATCCGTGAGTCTGAACGGATTTTATTAAAAATAAGCAAACATAATGTTTGCAATTTATTTAATCTGACATGTTTAAAAGAAAATTTGCTGCCTAAATAAACAAATTTAAAATATATATATTTTTTAGCATTTAAAACAACACGCCTGGCCACATACACAATTCCGGAAAACCCTACTTGAAAACATAACTTTAATTAAATATGAAAACAATCAACAAAAACAAAAAAAATTCTTGAAGCTATTTACATAAAACAGTTGAAACCTAACCTGAACAAGATAAACTATGAAATCTCCACAAATATCCTTAAATGTATATAATTTATCAACAGAAGCCATTGGTTTATTCCAATGGTTTCACATGCTTAATATTTTGTGTTTCACTCTCGTTTTCACTTCCAGCGTCTTACATGCACGAGTTTGTTGTTGCTTGGAAATCTTCTATTTAAACAAAACAGTTTGTCATTATCGTTTGTCTGTGGTTATAATATAAAATGCAATTTGACATAATTGAAAATGGTTTGTGCAAGCCGAAAGCTTAGATTTGATTATTAAAGAATTATGTATCTACATTGTAATTTTCTTTATTCATTTACTGATAATGCTATTAAACTTATCAGAGAATGTGAAAAAAAATTACATAAAATAAATAGAAGACAGTTGTCCATTATAATTTAATGAAACATGCATTAATTAACACACACACACACACACACACACACACACACACACACACACACACATATATATATATATATATATATAACAGGCTCCAAAGGAGAATCAGTAATGTGATAGGTACCGACTTGGCAGCTTGACTACAGCCACTTCCCCACCGACGAGATGTGGCCTCCCTTTGTCTGTTCTATAAATACTTTCATGGCTTCTGCTCCAACGAACTTAAGTCACTGGTGCCTCTGCCACAGATGTTGGGCAACTGAGTCCCACCCATTCAGGGTTAGATTAACCAAATGCAGACGACAGTTCTACTCCTGCTGCTTCTTCTGTCGCACTTCCCGTCTGTGGAACTCGTTTCCATATACTTGCTTTCCTGACGGCTACAACCTCCAGGAATTTAAATGCAATGCCAATACTCATCTCTTAACCACTTGACTCTAGTTCTTTCACCACACCGTATATCCTTTCCTTTCTCTCCACCTTTGCAACTGTGATCACACCTGTATTTCCATCCTTCTCTTGCTCCTTTCTAACTGGTTCGTCTTCCTCTTCACTCTCTTCTAATTAATCTTTTTACACTTATGTAGCCCCCTGCACATCCGTGGCATTACCGCCTTGCTCAGGTTGATACGATTAATATATATTCGTCTTTATTCCGTTTATATATATATATATATATATATAATGATCAGGTCACTGTGTCGGGCCAGGATTTTTTTTTCGCTTGCGTCTATCTTGCACATATACAAATCAACCATCCGACCGTTTATTGAATACACTTGTAATAACTGCTCTGACGCCCCTGCTTTTTATCTCAGCGTTCTCCACAGGCTCTAAAGGAGAACCTAGAATGTGATCGGTTTCGGCCAAGTGGCTCGACTCCAGCCACTTTCTCCCTCACTGAACGTGGCTTCTCTCTATCTCTTCTACAAATATTTTCATGACTTTTGCACCGAGGAGCTTATATCACTGACGCCGCCTCCACTAGAATGTACTCGAGCATCCAGACTGGCAACAAAGGGGGCCCACACTTTTTCAATTAAATCAATCAAATGCTGCAATCACATCTACTTCATTTCCTCGTACTTCCCGCCTGTGGAACTCCCTTCCGTCTACTAGCTTCCCTGACAGCTACAATCCCTAGGAATTTAAATGCAATGTCAATTCCCATCTCTTATCCACTTCACTCCAGTCCTTCTCTTGTTTTTTAACTCATCGCCCTGTGTATCTTGTTCTTTACTCTTTCTGACTCTGCCCTTGCAACTGTCATTACACCAGTACTGTCATCCTTCTCTTGCCCTGTCTTTGACACACCTTCTAACCGATTCTTCTTTCTCCTGCTTACACTTTCACTTTTCTCTTACCTCGCTAAGTCAGTTTATTTAATTTGGAGAATAGCTATTTCAGCACAAAATAACAGATATTATGATTTTATTTGTGTCACCGGAAGTACAAATATGTATAGAAAGAAGGAAGAGACATTATTAAAATGCACCTTCAAGTGCCGAATCCAGGTGCATCCTCAGTGTTGTTGCTTCCATGTCATTAGAAGTTTCGGGTCTAAATAAACAACAAACTTCTTCGATAGGCGACCAGAACGAATATGATCAGTATTCGGCCCGCACCCAGAAAAAAAATTGCTACTAGCTTTAGGACGTGCATTATATAAGTTCCCCAGAAAAGGTAATTAATCAAGACTTCACTTGGGCTATTCGATGTTATAGATCGGGTATGCTTGGTTGTACTTGTATTCCTACATACGGCCAAGACGGGGTGTCTTTTTTGAAGAAGAGAAGAAATTAAACCAATATATATATATATATATATATATATATATATAAAAATAAATAAACCGCTTTATCAAATTGGCTCGTCTTGCGACTTTCCTTTCTCTTCCTCCAATTTTTAACTTCTTTATTATATCTTATTTGTTCGGTTTTTGTCTTTTATAACTTTCCTTTTTACTCTGATTTTCTAACTATATCTTTCGAGATATTTACAATCACGTGATTATCATGACAGACTATTTACAAAAGGAAATCTCCATCTCGAATCATTTATAACGCATTTTAGATGCGTCATAATTCAAGATACCGACCAATACTTTAATAAAAATTCTGTTTAACAACTAAAAGACAAAATTTTTATTTTTACAGAAATGCTTAAAAATAAGTTAATCGAAAAATATTTACATGTTAAATACTAGTTAAAAAAACCTAACGTGTAAATTTAGTTAAAATTTATCATTAAATACAAAATTCCTCAACAGAATAAATTCGTTGAAAAACTAAGAGAAATAATATATACCTCAAAATTTGCTTAAAATAAATTACTCAAGATAAATATTTGCATATTATATTATAATTAAATGAGAATATATAACTTGTAAATTGGTTAAAATAAGTTACTTCTAAAAAAAAACATTGCAAGTAATGCTAAGGAAAGTTTACATATACGAATATTTTGTAATAAAATAAATCTACTCGAAAGATCAGTAAGACAAGAAAAATGGAATATGTGAATGAAAGTAACTTAAAAAAAAGAAATATTGTTTTTCCGCAGTTTTTACCATACATATATACAAATCTATGTACACTTTTAAGTTTTAATGGTGGTATTTACGACGTATGTTAACCGGGAACGCTCGTATTTTTTGTAGTTTTGGGCCACTCATTAGCCCTATTTATCCACAACCACCTGGTGGACTTCTCAGCAGATTCCAAGATCATTTGAATCGCCTGCCTTCTTTTTTGTCCAGTTATCCCTAGGCTAGTAAGGGCTCGTATCACTGACTTTCCTGCGAACCCCGTACAGCCGATCTCGACTGGGAAACAATGAGTACGCCATCCTTTAGTTCTACGCTCGTCTAAGAGCCCTTGATATTTACTGTACTTCCTCCCAAATGCTTCTTGCTGTTCTCCTCCCATGGGACTGTTAACTCCAGCAAAATAATCTGTTTTGTGGCGTCCGAATAAACGATTATGTCTGGACGATGTTTGGAGGACGATATATGTGTAGGGAATTTTAATTGTTTCCCAAGATCGACTCGCATCTGCCAATCTGACGCGGACGATAACAGGGAATGAGATCCTGCAACCTCCTTACTCGGCTTTGCACCTGCTTTAACGAAGCGGATCGCTATTTTTTCTGGGATGATTTTATTGCTCTGCAAAGCTTCAGCAATAATGAGCGCTGTAGCCTCCAAAACCTTGTCATGACGTCACCGATAGCACCCGTCCGTCAGAGCAGTTCTGCACCCGCTCAATATGTGTTGCAGTGATCCCCACCCAGAGCACAAGGGGCACTTCGGTGAATCTATTTTTCCCCCATACGTGAAGGTTAGTCGCGTTTGGTGATACGTCGTACACCATCTGAACCAGGAATCTAGATCGGCTGAAGTCAGTGTTCCAAAGATCTGACCACGACATTTTTCGCCGATCTACACCATCCCACCTGGTCCATGCACCCTGCTGGCTATACCCTGCCATTTTAGTCATCCGCTTTTCCTCCATCACCTCTCTTACTTCGTTTAGTATCAGGTGTTGGCGTTCCTTCCCGGTGACTTTTCGAATCTGTGTGAAGGAATTAGTCCCAGGCCTGCTCTTCTTTGTGCGACTGAACATAATATAGCTTTTATCTTCATGTTCCCTTCTGCGATAGCTAATTCCTTAGTTGCACTCCATCTTCTGCCCGTCTTGACGTCAATTCCCGCTCCTGCTACTTTAGGATCTTTGGAGTTTCTATACTGGTAAGCTTCTCTTGTCCGTGAAACTATGAACTACTCGACCAGACCTTTGAAAGGCAGCCGGAAGACATTGGATGATCCATATAAAGCTGCGCTGCTTAAGCTACGAGGAAATCCTAACCATCTACGGAGGAAACTGCTAGCTCTCCTCTCCAACGTCTCCACAGTCGAGATGGGAATGCTATATATCTGGAGTGGCCATAATTCTCGTGGGATCACACAATGATGGTGTAACCAGGCTTTGAAGCGCCCTGGTAATCCTGATTTATCTATTTTCTCCAACCACGAGTAAAAATCGGCGCGTGTATCTTCGATAGCTGGTGTGTCCTTCAGAGCATTGCAAAAAGATTTCCCAAGACTTTTAACAGGCTTATCAGCCAACGTCGGAATGGTTCACCCTTCTATTGTGAAATAGTGTTTTACCACTCGGCCCTTTTTTATTACCACTGATCTACAATTGTTTAGCTTGAAATTCATTCTTGCCCGCTCAGTCAGTCTCTCTAAGCCGCGTAAGAGCCATCTACAGCCTGTACAGAATATGTGGTGACAGTAATATCGTCCATGTAAGCCCAAATAGGTGGTGCCTAACTCCGGTGTTAGAAACTGGGCCACGGCATTCCACCTCGGCGGACTTCACGAGCATATTCATATTAAGGCAAACTCAGCACATTGGAAGGAAATAGTGTTCACGTTTAAACAGTAAGGATGACCTTAAAGAGGATCTTGCTTATGAACTTAAGTTTTTACCAGTATTAAATAAATTTACATTAAAGATTAATATAACAATTAAATTGGAAAGAAAACTTATTTCCTTTCAACTTATATCGCCTTCCACCTTCTCCCCTAATTTTGGTCTATTTTCTTTTTCACTTTCGGTAACAAAAAAAAAAAATTTAACAATATGTCATTTAAAGCTAAAAAAACATGTTTTTAAAAACCTGTTGAAATAGTTATTCTCCAAATAATATAGATTAAATTTATGTGCAGAATAAATATTTGCTTTATATAAATTTATATATATATATCTATAAATCTAAATTTATGTCGAGTTCTTTTTTGAATGAGTTTTAATATTTAATCTAGTAATACTAGTATCCGTGAAAATTGTCAACCAAACCTTTTTCTCGAATAAATTACCGTACCACTATATATATATATATCAGCATGCAGTGTGGGCATAGAAGAATTCAAAGGAGTATTCTGTACATACAGTGGTAGGATAACTCTCTAAGAGAGCTCTAAATATATATGTATATAAATACATATAGAGCAAATATTCGTGTAAAATCCTTTGTACAATAAAGACGGAAGCTGATGATGGCTTATACTTCCGATTTACCATCAAATAACGTGTCTGCCTTAATTTTCCTTATATATATATATATATATATATATATATATATATATATATGTGTGTGTGTGTTTGATTAAATAAATTGAATACATTATGTTTGCTTATTTTTAATAAAATCCGTTCATATTCACGGATAATCTTTCGAACATTACAATCAAAAGATGTCAGAAATGAGCTGTAACGTTGACAGATGGTATTTCCATTCATTTCTCAAGGTACCCAAGTACTTTCAATCTCTTTCCGAGATCGTCTTCATGGGAGTGAGATATATATATATATATATATATATATATATATATAGTAATTTCGTTATTACGATGGTTTATAAAAGCATATCATCACTATACAAAAATGTTCATGTTTCAGAACAACACGGTCTTCTTCAGGTGATATGTTGTCTCAGTCCGCTACAGAGTATAGTTACTTATCAAGAGGAGCAGCAAGGTTTACTTTATTAGCCTTGCCAGATTTCTTCTTGAAGCAGGGGTAAATAGTGGTGTTGTCAGCAGAGATGTCTACTTGGAAACTGATTACTTCAGGATGATCATTGATAATGAACAGGAAAAGCGTAGGGCCTTGGGTAGAGACTTGAAAGACACCCGCGTTCATATGATAGGAACTGGAAACATGCCCGTTTCATATGACATTCATTACACAGTTTGACTGGAACGATCAGATTAGATCGAACAAAGAAAGAGAGAGAGAGAGAGAGAGAGAGAGAGAGAGAAAGAGTGTGTTTGTGGGGGGCGGTAAAAGAAATTCGAGGAAAAAAACAACAATAAAAATAATAATATTAATAATAAAATATGTATTGTAAATTAGTAGGCATTTTGACTAAATTGAAGCATTATGGAATTTTAAAAATCTAAAATTTGTGGACTCTTCTTTGACATTTCTCAACAAAAATGTATATGCTTCATTACCCAAGAGTTAGTTTTTATTTTTAATCGTATCACCCAGAGTAAGATGGTAACGCCACTAATGTGCAGGGGGGCTACAAAAGAGTAAAAAATTAGGAGGAGAGTAAAGAGAAAGACGAACCAGTTAAGGATGGGATACAGGTGTGAAGACAGTTGCAAAGGTAGAGAGAAAGGAAAAGATGTACAGGCTGGTGTAGAAAGAACTAGAGTCAAGTGGGTTATAGATGGGTATTGCCATTGCATTTAAATTCCTGAAGGTTGTAGCCGTCAGTAAAAGAAAGAATATAGAAGCGGGTTCCACAGACGGGAAGTGCAGAAAAGAAGTTGAGGAGTAGAATTATGGTCTGCATTTGGTTGATCTAACTGTGAATGGGTGGGACCCAGTTGCCAGTCTGGTTGCACGAGTAAACACCTGTGGCAGGGGCACCAGTGACTTAAGTTCGTCGGAGCAGAAGCCATGAAAATATTTATAGAACAGACAAAGGGAAGCCACATCCCGTCGGTGAGAAAGTGGCTGGAGTCGAGCAGCCAAGTTGGTACCTATCAGATTCTCCTTTGGAGCCTGTCA
>JBBBDQ010002338.1:497500-512500 GCA_037127315.1 Ascarosepion bandense
TGATACAGCGAAACAGATCTGTCTACGGATGACTATATATATATATATATATATATATATATATATATACGATGAATCTAAATCTGGGCATAGAGGCAAAATACTTATTTTAAAAGAATATAATTTTCAAAAAAATTATTGAATTGGAATATTAACAAACAGCATTTTCGGTATGATATCCATCCCTTGTGATTCAAAGTTTGTTTGCCGTTACACGATTGATCTGAATCAATTTTGGCACATTCATTCTTTATTCATTTACTGATGTTTGACCCCAGAAAAAGAAGTTCTTTCTTCTTTTGACAAAGCAATGTTTAATCTGTGGAGGGATGCTGCAGATATCATGGATTGAGCACGTGAGCAGAGATGCGGTTTTTAAAAGAAGGGTACGTAGGCCCCTGCGCATCAGTGGCGTTACCGCCTTGCTTGGGGTGATATGAGTAAACAAAAAAACAAACAAAAAATCCGCAGACAACTCTGTTTCGCTGTATCATAGCTCATCAGTACGGTTAAGCATCCGATTGCTTTTAACCCAGGATTGAAACCCGACCGACCGCGGTTTCACACAACGGCTCGTCAGGGCCCTGACGAGCCGTTGTGTGAAACCGCGGTAGGTTTTGGCTATCTAGTGATTCTTTATGTGTCTTCGCTCTGCTTTTGCTTTTCATTTGTACTTTTGCATTTGTTTGTATTTGTATCGAGCACTTTTCCTTCTTTTTTTGTGGTTGGTTCCGTTTGGGGTTTTTTTCTTTACTGCGGAGTATCGTATGTCTTGTCTTTATTCCGCGGATTTCCTCTTATCCAACGCCTTAGTGCGACGGATGTTAACGGAATTAGATTCTGTCGGTTATTCGTTTTTCTTGAAGTTTATCTTTGTATAAAGTTAGGATTCAGATACTTACAGAGTCTGGTTAGTTATTATTTTGAATATATATATATATATATATATATATATATATTGGCCTTATTGTTGCGTGTGATATTGAGTGCTTTTTCATGATGAAAGTGCACAGTTTGCTTGTAAAAAGTTTATTTCGTCGGCGGTGAATAGGTACTTTTCTAGCCTCCAGGTGAATTTTGGTTTGTCTGTACATGATGTTTATGTATCAACAATATTTTTTCCATTTCAGATCGGCCTGAGGAAATAAAATTTCTCAAATTCGCACTACAGCTGTTGACCTCTTGATGATTGCATGATAGAATGAAATTGGAACTAGTCTTATAACTCTGCTCAAAAAATTTAATTCGTTATATATATATATATATATATATGTGTGTGTGTGTGTGTGTGTGTGTCTTTTGTCAACCGCAGACAGATCTGTTTCGCTGTATGACAGCTCATCAGTATGGTTAGACTCCGATATGCATACGTGTGTATATATATATATGTGTGTTTGTATGCATATATGTGTATGTATATGTATAGATGAGTGTGAATATATGTATTTTCATGTAAATGCGAGTGCGTGTATATATACGTTTGTATATATACATATATATATATATATATATATATATATGTGTGTGTGTGTGTGTGCATATATATGTGTTCATATATATATTAATAAATATACATATACTATGTTTTAGGCACGGCTCGGTGTTTCATGCGCTACGCAATCATCAGGCGCATATTGAACTGGACTTTTCTTCATTTGAATTAGTTATTAGAGTTCCTGGATTGAAGTTCGTTATTGGGTAATAAATAGGATGTCCGAATATTTTCGTTCATTAAATGTATTATTGTTGTGGATTCCTGGTGAGGAACCACACAAATAATGAACATAAAACAGATATTTTAGATAAAAAAAATAAGTTGTATTAAACGTAAAGATACAGACCTGAACGCAGGTTAGTAATCCTAGAATACTATTAGTAAAGTATATATATATATAAGTCGTGAAGTGAAGCCGTATTGGAATTAGTATGGCCACGTCGGAAACTGACGGGTGCTGTGTCATACTATTCTGGCTGAGTAGAGTTCAGAGCTACTATGACTAACGACGCGGTATTCTCTGTGAAACTTCGATATTGTTTGGTAACCTCCGGATCACTAACGGTTCTGACGTATCTCACTATGACCGGAGTATATGTATACTCAATTCGAGTCCATTATCATCGAAAAAGGTGAGATCCCACAAAAATAAGCAAGTTAGGTTATTACTGAAACCTTAGAAATAAATTAGGGTGTTAAAATCGTGGCAGGATACAAAAAACAACAGAGCGGATTTATAATTTAGGGTCTGTTATCATTAAACTCACCATGTATGGGGACGCAATTAGTTCGTGTATATTTACATGATATTGTCCAGCATTCACTGCCGTATTGAAGAACTGACATCACGTAGCAGTTCAGCAAAACTGGAAGCGGCCGAAATACCTAGGAAGTGTTCTAACAGGAGATGGAAAGTGCGACACAGAGATCCGAAGACGAATTGGCATGGAGAAGGACGCGTTCCAGAAGCTGAGTAAAGTATTAAGAAACAGGACAATTTCTCTAGAAACAAAGAAGAGAGTGCTAGAATGCTATGTGATGTCAGTTCTTCAGTACGGTAGTGAATGCTGGACAATATCATCGAAGATGAAGGAAAAACTTGAAGCAACTGAAATGTGGTTCTACAGAAGGATGCTGCGAATATCATGGACTGAGCATGCAAGCAACGATGAGGTGTTGGAAAGAATGGCAATAAAAAGGAAATTAATACTGAGCATCAGGAAGAGACAACTGAAGTTCCTGGGACATGCAATAAGGAAGGAGAGCTTGGAGAACCTTATACTGACTGGCCAGATAGAAGGAAAGAGAGACAGAGGAAGGCAGCGGATAACATATTTGCAGGGTCTGATCAGGTGGATGATGGAACGGGGGTTGCCAGGAGCAACAGGAGCAAACATGCTAAGAGACACAAGGGATAGGGAGACATGGAGAACCATGATCGCCTACGTCCTGAAGGGACAGGGCAGATAGAAGAAGAAGATATTTACATAAAAAAAATTAAAACTAGCATAAACAAATTGGCGTAAGAAATGTACACGTAGATACAAATGCCTGTATTCACAGAAACGTACTAACATAGAGACTGACGGTTTTTCAATTTGAATTATATTTAGTTATTGCTCGTATATTACTACAGTATTAATAAATAGTTATTGAACCGGATATGGTAAAGAAATTTAGCTAGGCTTAAACCGAATATATATATATATATATATATATATTATAATTAAAAAATGGAAATTTTCCTAGATCGTATGGATATTTCAACGAGTGAAATTGGCTTCATCAGCGATTTAAATCATCATGGTGGATGGCAATGATTTGTTTGAGTGTTTTTGTGGGTAAAGACAACGAGGATTTGAACAATTATTAAGTAAATCACCGAACTTTATATTCGACCTCAACAGAATGCAGAAAGCACTGGACGGCCGTTTCGTCCCATATATATATATATATATATATATATATATATATATATATATATATAAAATAGAACCGGAATGGAAAAACTTACAAGTGGAGAATAAAGGGGATATAAGGAACGGGGAGTATTATTTCAAATATTCAATGGTGTATGGATTTTAAGAGGAACGTAACAAATTATATTAGGAGAAATATATTATTGATTTGAAATTTAAGGCACCAACTAATATCAAACGATTAGAATAGAAAAAATGAGGGCTAAAAGAAGTTAACATATATTATTATAGTAATTAATTATACTCTTAATAAGAAGAAAGAAAATTCTAAATTTAAAATTAAGAAGTTTGAACTTATGACGACATTTGCTTATGAATTCTTTTCTTAAGATTAAAAGGAAATTTTGCTTAGAATATTTTATCATTTCAGTTTTTCAAGTAAACATAGATTGAATCTATTGTAAAAGTTATTGATGGTGAGGGTCAAGCTTATTAGTCTCCAACTCACTATTAGGCTGAGTTCCTCCTCGGTCATTTCTTAAAATCATCGGGAAATGAAGGCCTGAAAATTTAGAATGTGATTTAAAAAAGAGAGTGTTTATGAGAATAGTAACATTGCTTAAATTCATCAACCAAAACTCCAATGTAAATATTTGTTATTTCTGTGGGAGTTATTGGCTTGGTAGATTAGTTGGGCAAACTTCCACTGGACAGTTGTTGATGGGGTTACAATTGCAAGATGGTAAAATACGAGTTTTAGCATGATCTCTATCTAAATTCTTTAAAGTTTGTCTAGAGTGAAAATAAACAATATTGGCCATATTGTGTATGCAAGGATATTTAATTTTAATTGTATTCTAATAAAAGATTCGTATGAAAAATTGTTGGTAAGGAAATGCACACTTTGGAATTTTACCATCAATCTGCTTCCATTTGGATTTGTATATATATATATATATATATATATATATATATATATATATATATATATATATATATAAACCTTTGGCATTTATAAGAAATGATTAAATCACATGCACGAACATCGATATTATTTCAAAAGCGCTGATCTGGGGATATATAGAAAAGGGAAGTGAGATTTTTTAATTATCTTTTTCAAAAAACGTTTATTGTCATCATTATTAAATGCCTGAGGATGTCGAAACAAAATGTACACTTTTGTAGTAAATTGTAATTTGCACATGTTCTAAACTACAATATATATATATATATATATATATATATATATATATAACTTAAATCCAAAAGGAAGAGCAGGTAGGTACATCCCAAAAACCCGATCCTAATTAATATTAATTACATTAATATTAAAACTGATCAAGGTGGAGGGCTCAATGCAATTTATATTCAAATTACAGAGCCAATCATAAAATAAAACAAATTACGATGTTCAAATTTGTTGAATGGCCATTTCTACGAGAAATTTCTAGCGTCATCAGCAACGAATTTATTCGAAAAAATCAAATAAGAAAATGAATATATATATATATATATATATATATATATATATATATATATATATATATATATATATATATAACTTAAAATATTTGATATTTCAGTCAGGCAAATACTGATAGATATAAACTCGAAAGAAATGAATGTAAAATTTGTTTATTTAATTTAACAGAGTTATATAGTCTAGAAAATCTTTTTAGACATTCTACAATATTGTAGAATATCTAAACATTTTTCTAGAGTATATATATATATATATATATATATACTAGCAGTATAACCCAGCGTTGCTCGGGTGTAATGAAAGCTTTAAAATTAATTCATGATTCTGGAGCTCAGACTCTTTGGACGTTGGCACGAATGACTAAAAAGCGAGAGTTGTTTCCAGTAAAAGCGAAACTATAGACTGAAAGAAAAATGAATGGATGTAAGTCAAATTTTGATTTCCTGGTATCGATATCAAAAAAGGTTTTTCGTCATAAACTGAATTTTGAAGGCTAAATAAGTCCTCTGAGTAAATCGTATCATGGCTGAGACTGAGAACTACAATTATACCTACTTAGAGCCAAACCCGAAGCAAAAACTAAAATAAAAGGGCTGAAAAAATACAGACATACAGGCAGATAAACAGACACACACACAAACATATTGCCTTTTATATATATTATCGATTTTCTGCACTATTGTAAAAACTGCAACCTTGAAACTTCTGAATATCGTTTCTTATGTCTTTGTCTATGAGTGTATCAAATTTTATTAAAATCCGACCACTCCTTTTATAACCCGATTTTTTCGATTATTGATTTTCGATATTTATCGGGGGTACCTCGACACAAAACCTAGCTAAGAACACTCGGAGACGCTTATAGTACAACTGTAAATTTTAAGAAAATCGGTTCAGCCCTTTCGGAGTTTATAGGTAACGGACACACACACACAGACACACACACATACACACACAGAAAAAATTCCATTTATAAATAAGTTTATATATATAAATATATATATATATATATATATATATCTATATATATATATAAGATGTAGTGCTCCCAGGGAAGATTGAACTCACTATTCATCTGGTGCGATGATTTCGCTAACCATTACACACTATCAAGGTTTCCAGACGTCTCTCTCTCTTTCTCTCTCTCTTTCTCTCTCTGTCTCTGTCACTCTGTGTGTGTGTGTGTGTTTATGTACGTATATTAATATATATAAACAGAAGTCAATTTTTTATCACATCACTGGGAAGAGATTTTTCTACCTCATATAATTGTATGAGGTAAATTCTTATTATTTTTTTTTCTTTCATCTAAAATCTTTAATCTTTCAATACAATTCATTCTTTCATGGAGAACTCGACCAGAATGGCTTCCCGGAGGCACTCATCACGCAGGATTTGGCAATTAATTTCGGAAAAAAAAAGAACAACTTTGAATAAGAAGTCAGCTTGCAAATGTCAAGTATCTTGGAAGTACTCTTTCTCCCAACGACTCCTTGGACAGGGAAACTCGATTCACTTGACGGCGAAATGTTAAGTCACCGCGTCTCAATCAACAACGCATACTGTGTCTCAACAAACCTCATGCCGTTTTCTTTTGGTCACTTCTCTATGAATGCAAATCATGACCTGCAAGCCGATGAGCAAATTAGAAAACATTCCTGTGTGGAATTGTCGTTTCATGCTTAGAATACATCATCAGGATCTGAACATAAAACTGTCCCCGAGACCGCAGGCTCCATCATTATCGAATCAATTCTCAAATGCCACGGCAGCTTATATGGCGATGTCGTATGTAACATAATACGCAGGTGATGGAAGAAAGAGCAAGCGGCCAGTGGCGAGAAATCAAACCGAAGAACCACATTGATATTTTGAAGAATCCTCCAAAGTACAAAAAAAAAAAGAAGAATCAAAATAAAAAAATATATATATCACTGCAAAATAAAATCACTGATTAACACCCGAAGATATATAAATAGTATATTTTCAGCAACTTTAATTTTCTAAGCTTTAGGTCGCAAATCTCTTCCTTTTTAATAATTTCACCCCAAGAAATGCGGGAATACCTCTACCTTTTTTCCAGCCCTTTTGCTGCGATTCCCCCAAAATACAATTTCACTATTGTCCATTACTCAAATGAACAAATACCCATAATGTAGGAAAAGAAGTAATTATATTTTCATACATCAAAAGCAGACAAAGTTAATGGAAATTATTCAACACAATAGTACCAATCTATAATAATCAGATGTATATTAGCCGTAACCTAGCCGTGATTCTTAATGCGAGTGTTGAGCTTGTATTTCCTCTGCCAGTTTATTTATTCTTGGCTTTCTGACTGAAAGGGCTATTCGGGCGTCGTTTGCCACGTTGAGTCTGATATGTTACTTGGTCTTCATTCCAAGGACAGTAAAAAAATCTTGCTCACATAGATAAGTGGTTAAAAATCTGATAAGAATTTGTACAGCTCTATAGAGGCTAGCGTTTGTATATCCTGCAGACGAGAGGAAACAAAAGGTGTCTAGATCAGACTTGGTCTCAAACAAAAGCTTCGATGCATTGTTCATCCTGAGTGTGAGAAATGCTTCTTTTGCTGTATAGTCCTCATCAGGAATGATATCTTCACTCACAAGATATGGATTTCTTACCCATTCATTGTTAAAATTATTCAAGTGTAGAAAGTACTTACGTAAATTTTCCAAGAGGTCATTTAGGTGACCACTAATGTCTGTTCTCAAGTGGATGAGGGTGTCTTCAGAATTAACTTTATCAAGGAGGGCATCTAATGCAGAAAATTGTGAAAAAATTCCCTTTCCAATACGTCTGGTCCATAGTTCCAATTTACCACAAAATGAAGCAATATTGTCCTGAAGATCCCAAACCAAATATCATCACCATCATGCCCTTTTTCACCCAATGGTGTGTAGGGCAGTAACTCTTTGTTACTGTTTCCGTAACATACTGTATTTTATGGAGTAAGGTTGTTAGCCCTGCGACCAACCCACAAACCTGGAGAACCGGTGGATCATTCTTGGTCTTTCCGTTTACAGCACCTGGTATTACCAAATGGTCACCCATCTAAGTACTGACCTTGCTCGATGTTGCTTAACTCCGTCGATCGGACGAGAACCGATGTATTCAGCACGATATAGCTGTAGACAAACCAAACATCCATTACTCCCAAAATATGGGCTCGTTACTCCACTGGTGTAATTTACCCCGGGATTAGAAACCTTGCCTCTAGTATTTAGTGGGAGGGTTACATGGTGTGAAAGTAAAAAAGAATACTGAGAATAGACAAGAACACAAGGAAGGATAATGTTATCAGACAGAAGATTTGCCATGAAAATATTTAAAGAAAATACAGTGAGAAGTCACATTGAGAAAGAAGTCCTAGATTCAATTCATGATTTCATCTGAATAAAAAAATGGTCTCTTTATAAAAAAACAATTTTTTGAACTGAAATTACTTTTTTTTAAGCTGTGTCTTTTCTCCAGACTAATTTATTTTGAATCTTATCACAACAATCAAGGTAGGGATGTCACTAGTATGCAGAGGGTTAAAGGGATTTAAAATGAAAGAGAAGTCTGAGTATAAGGGGAACTGTGAAAAGGACAAAAGATTAACACATTAAAATTGAAGATGACTATTTAGGTTTCAAATACATTTGTGAAGATTGTTGTTATCAGGGAAACAAGTAAGCAGAAGTGGGTTTCACAGAGAGAAAAGAAACTGCGGGTGAAGAAGTTCTGCTTACATTTATCTACTTCAACTGGTTTAACCTATACAGTCAGTTAAGTGCCATACGGAATACACGCTTGGGCGCTCATGTCTCGAAAGAGACATGACTGACTGGGCAGATGATTATCCCGCAGTAGGTTATATTGCTTTCTGTGGTAGACTGGTCGTTACCAAGGTTATAGAACCCAATCTTTTTTTTTAATCATTTCACCCCGAGCAAGGCGGAAACGCCACTGATGTGCAGGGGGCTACATAAATGTAAAAAGATTACTTAGAAAAGAGTGAGGAGGACAGACTAGTTAGAAAGGAACAATAGAAAGCTGAGAAAGCAGAGAAAGCAGGTGCGATGACAGATACATAGGTGGAGAGAAAGGGAAGGTTATACAGGAGAGGGGAGAGAGCTAGAGTTCAGTGGTTAGTAGATGAGTATTGACTTTGCATTTAAATTTCTGGAGGTTGTAGCCGTCAGGAAAGCAAGAATACGGGAGCGAGTTCCAGAGGCGGGAAGTGCGAGAGAGGAAGCTGCAGGAGTAGTATTGTCGTCTGCATTTGGCTAACCTGACTGTGAATGGGTGGGACCCAGTTGCCAGTCTGGTTGCACGAGTAAACAGCTGTTGAGGAGGCATCAGTGACTTAAGTTCGTCTGAGCAGAAGCCATGAAAGTATTTATAGAACAGACAAAGGGAGGCCACATTTCGACGATGGGGAAGTGGCTGCCGTTGAGCCGCCAGCTGTTATTTGACTCATAGCTACAGGGGAAGAGATGTATTATATTATTAAGTAGTAATTAGTGGGGGATCAGTTTATTGCTTCATAACAATATAAAAGAAATCCCCCACTTTATGCATAGTAGAAAACTTAATCATGTTTTCAACTATTATATTCAGTTAGTCAGTTAAGGGCCATACGTGATATACGCTTTGGGTGATCATGTATCGAAAGAGACATGACTAACTTGGCAGAAGATTATCTCACAGTAAGTTACCATTGCTTTCTGCGGTAGATTGGTTGCCAGCCAAGGTTATAGAACCCAATCTGTCCTGTTATTTGACTCATAGCTAATGTGGGGAGAGATGTATTATATAATTAAATCGTAATAAGTGGTGGAACCATATAAAACTGATAACCATGATAAAACTTCATAACCATATAAAACTGATCCCCCACTTTTTGCCCAGTAGAAGTCTTAATCATGTTTTCAACTATTATTTTACGTCAGTCAGTTATGTAGCATAGGTGATACACGCTTGGGCGATCATGTCTCGAAAAAGACATGACTGACTGGGCAAATGATTATCCGCAGTAGGTTTTCATTGCTTTCTGCGGTAGACTGGTTCTATAGCCAAAGCTATAGAACCCAATCTGTCCTGTTATTTAACCCATAACCGGATGGAAGAGATGGATTAATACCTTTCCCAAGGGTATTTGTGCGTAATTGAATGCAAGTAACTCCACTGGAATTCGAAATCAGCTCCTCGATTTCAGTAGCACGCTCAAATTCATGTTGTCGGGCCACGAGGGAAAAAAATTTATCAGAAGATTTGCCATGAAAATATTTATAGCAAAAACTGAGGGAAACCACATCAATGAGAAAGAACTCTTAATTTCGATTCATGATTTCATCTGAATCAAAAAAATAACGGTCTCCTTATAAAAAACAATTTTTGAACTGAAATAATGACTTCTTTGACAATCTGTGTCTTTTTTTCAGATTAACTTATTTTTATTCTTATTTTTATCGTGGAACATCCTGCCATTCCTGAGAATAGAATGCTCTAGACTATAAGAGACGGTGACGAGCGGTCCAAAGAGAGAGCAAACGTCTTAGGATGACTGCCCTATAACACTGTCAGCCCTCTGCCTTCGGGTAGAGGGCGCTCTCTGCTTCCGAGCAGAGAGCACAAACCCAGTCATGGTTCCGCCGAAGGGTAGAACCACGACTGGGGAAAAATAGACAGACATTTTTTCGCCCGGCTATATGGCCGGGAATACCCACTATAATATGACCATGTGTCACATCCGGCCTTGCGTGGGAAGGCTAGTAAATACAGCAAACGTCTTAGGCGAAGGCATTCCCTATTTGATAGTTTATTCCGCTCCTACTCGTTGATTGCTTATCTGTATCTTATTGTTAATTGTACCATAGTACAATAAATCCGTTATATCTATTTCCTGTGTTGAGTACCATTCTTACACTGATATTCCTTTCCGGGATATATCACTTATCAACCAAGCGAAATCATTGTGAATGCGAGACCATTGTGAATGCTATTGACATGCAGTGTTGGAAGGAATTACATAACGGTTAAATCACGACTGGGCATCTCCCCGGTGAGGGATCTGGACATGGATGAGCCCTAAGGTTTCCCTCTAATTGAATGATAAATTATATTAACTTTGCGCATCGGGTTTTGGAAATGGACAGGTTAGGGTTAGGGTTAGGGTTAGCGGCTCAGAAGGAGAAATCAGCGAGATTGAATTCTTCGTTATATTCAGTTCTGCGTAAATCTCTTTCGGAAATCTATGAATCTATCTCTTCTCCACCCTGACAGCAATGGGTAATCTGGAAGTCTAGGAGAAGGACAACTTTGAATTCAAAATTTAATGTAACACTGACATAGCAGAAACTATGTATCCGTCGACAATACCATTAAGTTTGGCACTCTGTTGTATCCAGGTTTAATTCCGGATCCCAACCAGAAACCTAAGGCCTGAAATAACTTTATAACATTTAAAGGGCGTAAGACAAGCATGTGTCTTTTCATCGGATCTATTCAACTTGTACAGCAAGACTATTCTGAGGACCCTAGAAGTTATGCCTGGATTCGTCATCGGAGGCCACAATTTAAACAACCTAAGGTACGCAGATGATACAATGCTGATAGCAGACACAGAAAGGAAACTACAAGACCTCCTACAGAAAATAGCTGAAGGGAGTGACAAGAAAGGACTAAAAAGAAACTGCAAGAAAACCGAATGCATGGTCATCAGAAAAAAACGGCAGCCCAATATGCCAAATACAGGTGGGGGATACTAAAATCAAGCAGGTACAAAAATTTAAATAGCTGGGAAGTGTTATAACAGAAGACGGAAAGTGCGACACAGAGACCCAACAGCGAATTGGCATGGCGAAGGAAGCATTTCAGAAATTGAATAACGTATTAAGAAACAGGAAAATTCCGCTAAAAACAAAGAAGAGAGTACTGGATTGCTATGTGATGTCAGTTCTTCAATATAGCAGTGAAAAAATGAAGAAAAAACTTGAAGCAGCTGAAATGTGTTTCTACAGAAGGATGCTGTGAATAACATGGATCGAGCATGTGAGCAATGATGAGGTTTTGGAAAGGATGGAAACAAAAAGGAAATTAATACTGAGCATCAGGAAGAGACAGCTAAAGTTCATTGGACATGCAATGAAGAAAGAGGGCTTGGAGAACCTTATGGTAACAGGATATTAAATAAAATTTTCAATAGAAATTCAATCAAATTAGGTTACTATTAAATTAGAAAATGACATAAAAACAGAAAGCCTGAAACCGAAATAACAACATGCAAAATAATATCAGTAAGAAATGTAACTTTAGGGGAAAACAATTCACACTTAGATTTTGTAAAAAAAAGGGCTTATTTACAACCCGGGCTACATGACAGATGAACAAAGAAAAACGTATTTGAAGTCTGTTAACGGCATTTTTAAAATCAGATGGAATAATCATAAATCTACAATTAAAATGGAAAATACGAAACTTTGTACCAAACTGCCTCGTTTGGAAATTAAAATAGAAAAATTAAAAAGACCCTGAGATAATTTGGAGTATAGTGAAAATACTAAAACTGTACAACGGTGGCAATATATGCAGATTATGCCAGCAAGAAACGTAAGCCATCATGTCGTTTGCAGAAAAAATTACTAAATGAAAAATCAGAAATAATTTTTTTTTAAAATCATTTCACCCCAAGCAAGGCGGAAACGCCACTGATGTGCAGGGGGTTACATAAATGTAAAAAGATTAATTAGAAAAGAGTGAGGAGTACAAACTAGTTAGAAAGGAACAATAGAAAACTGAGAAAGCAGGTGCGATGACAGATACATAGGTGGAGAGAAAGGGAAGGTTATACAGGGGAGGGGAGAGAGCTAGAGTCCAGTGGTTAGTAGATGAGTATTGATTTTGCATTTAAATTTCTGGAGGTTGTAGCCGTGAGGAAAGCAAGAACACGTGAGCGAGTTCCACGGGCGGGAAGTGCGAGAGAGGAAGTCTGCATTTGGTTAACCTGATTGTGAATGGGTGGGACCCAGTTGCCAGTCTGGTTGCACGAGTAAGCACATAATATCCACATGTAATCAAACCTATAAATACATACTAGGATCATACAAGCATGGATTAAAGTCTTGTGAGTTTCTTAAATAACTCCTCCTTAATTTTGAAAATTTCTGCTAGTTAAAAATTCCAGTGATGTTTTCGTAAAATGCGTTGTTCGTACGTTTGAAAAACGGAAAAACCAGTTATTATAAATCACCTGAAAATACCGCAAGATTGAAACCAAGATATTCTACAATCTCCAGGTGTTTAAATGTAGGGTCAATAGATACCTCCTATCACACTAACTCCCAATTATTCTCAGAACACTCATCTACTCAACCCTCATTCTCGGTATCCTTACTCGCCAATAACCCACCCTCTGACATTTCCTATATTTAATCATCCTTTCTCCATTCTATGTAGCCCCCTGCGCAGTAGTGGCAGTGACATGTCTTGCTCGGGGTGAAACGCTTATAAAAAAAAATTCAAAAGTTCTACAATATAAATGTTGCAACGTCTTAGACCGCTCGACCACGAATGGCCTCCAGTCTAAACGAGGTTTTAATCAAGCTTATATAACACAATTTTCGATTTATCGTAACAACCATACCTGCTCTGAAATGTATCGTAATGTCAACAAGTGTAAACATGTTACGGATATTAACGAATTTTAACGAAACTTGGTTATAAACAACCGACACTTTGAAATGAATTGTTTGAACATTATTTTTGATCGATACTCGTATTTAAGTAGATATTCTGTTTTAAATTTAAACAGTATTATATATTATATCTACTGGCCTGATTATTTACGATAAATTGTTATTACGAAAATGTGTGCCATTCGGCAGGATTCGAGCCTGCAACCCCTATCTACATAGGGGAAGCTACCATTTGATCTGGCAACGTCTTAGACCCTATGTTGTGTTATATAGGCTTGATTAAATTTAATTATGACTAAAAACTAACTAATCTGCTCTTCTTTTACAATTTAGCACTTTTTTCATGTGTGTATTTCAACAATAAATTGTACAGGATTTACCGGACCCCACGGCCAAAACAAACAACAATGCAAGAATTTAAAATATCACATTCACTAAAAAATTCCTTATTCCTAACAGGCATAAATACATGCTATACTTTCTAAAAAGAAATTGAATAGTTCTTATTAGAATGAATTGAAAATCATTATTCTTAACAAAATACTCATGAGGAGAAATTGCAATTAAGTTTTTTTTAAGTTTGCGATTTTAAAACCACGAGTTACGCCCTGCAGTTAAAATTTAATTAAATTTGAAAAAAAGATATGATCTGCATAATAGGCCAGTTCAGATTTTTAAAAAGTCAACAACTTCCAAAAACAATTAAACAATGAATTAATATATATATATATATATATATATATATATATATATATATATATATATATATATAATGCAAAAGATCCTTATTAACGAAGACAAATCTAACAACTTATGTGAAATAAGCCTAAAGGAATATGAAAAATAGATACATGAAGAAATCAGTAAATGTTGCAAAAAAATCCAGATCCCTATATTAAAACATCAACGGGGAGGCTAAAAAAATCATAGCAGAGTTTGGTTTAAGCAACAGGGCAAGAATTCTGACCGGTAAGCAAGTATTTCTAACGATAAGAGACCTCAAAGATAATTTTCCCATTAGCCCCTCGTACTGACTATTTTGAATGCATAACAGAAAGTGGTTCGTCAAGACGGTAATTACCAACCTTCCCACGCAAAGGTTAGATGTGACACAAGGTCATTTTATAGTGGGTCTTCCCGGCCATATAGCCGGGCGAAAAAATGTCTGTCTATTATTACCGAGTCCTGATTCTACCCTTCGGCGGAACCACGACTGGGTTAGTGCTCTCTGCTCGGAAGCAGAGAGCGCTCTCTACCCGAAGGCAGCTAAGAAAACACAGAATAAACTGCACACCCACAAAATCAAATTCAAACGACTACAACATTTGGGAAAAACCTGAAGTAAAATGGCACTCCCGCAATAGAGGATTCAAAGAGCGAAAAGCTTTTCTTTTTCAC
>JBBBDQ010002338.1:517500-565000 GCA_037127315.1 Ascarosepion bandense
GTGGTCATGAGTTCGATACTTGAACTTAGTAGTGAGAGCACCTTGGACTTTGTAGTGAAAGTACGAAAAAATCCAACATCAATGAACATTACTTGATTTCACAGGATATTTCGCAATAATCAACGAGATAATCCATATCAGCCAATCTATGAACACTTGATGATGACCAGGTAATTGGTCGAAATGTTGTGTCTATTATAACACCTATATCAACCAAGATGAGAAGAAAAGTTCGAAATAATTCCAAGATTACTATGCTAATAATTTTTTTCTATCGCATTTCTTGCTCATGGAACTTTCTTCTAGATCCATTTCACCAACATTAATCTGAAAAAAAAAATCAAATGCAGTGTCAAAGGCTGTCTACTGTCCTCCTGATTACACTTTTCCATTCCCGCTTATTAATAACATTTCTGTCTCAATTCTTCACAACCAGTAACCACTTGCTTAGGTTGAATTCACTTAAAAAAACAAAAACAACAACAAGCCTCACAACTTCAGAATGTAACGAAATGCAATTAACGATTTACTGACATTGTTTTCACATATGTATTTAAAGAGAGTTGTGTAAATTCGGACTTTAAAATTAAGTTTTTCTTGTCAAAATCTATCTTACAGTTTTATCTATCTACTTTTATCTTCCATTAAATACTATTGTTCTGCTATTCATCTCGAGGTTGTTGATAAACAATGTAATCGGTTCTAACTTGGCATCTCGACTTCAGTCCCATTCTCACTGACATGATGTTGCTTCCCTCTGCCTTTTCTACCAGTATTTTCATGACAACTGCTCTAATGGGCTTTTTACCAGGTGCCTTGACCACATGAATTCAAGCGTGCTACTAGATTGGCATCTAGGTCCCACCATTTTACCATCGAAATAGTTAAATGCAATCACCACTTCTACACGAACAATTTCTTTTTCTCACACTTCCTTCCTATGGAACTGTTTAACTGCTTCCCTGGTAGCTACAATCTTCAAAACATTTAATTAAAATGTCAATAGCTATCTTCTATCTACTTGAATCCTGTTCATCTTTTATCTTATTTTTTTTCAATACCCCCTGTACCCAGTCTTTTATCTCACCCTAAGCCCCTGCACACTAGTAGCAGTCTCTGGCTTGGGGGTGAAATGATTAAAAAAAAATAAAACAGCACAGAGTTGTGTCTACATCTCAGATTCACCTCAGTGTCGTGGCTACTCAGATTTGTGATTTTGTTATTTTTATACAGTTACATTTTGCATCAAATAAAGAAAGGATATCGTTGAAATCCAAAGAGAAAATTTACTAGTACACTGATTGTATATAAATATATATAATGAACCTGAATGGAATTGGAACTCAGTTCTCTAATTTCTAATCCCGTGTCGTGACTGATTACACCAGCCACACATCCAGGCCTACAGGACTTGGCATTCCCAAGTGGTAAATCAGATATTGTGCGTGATGGAGTTAATAATTGTGTTCTCCTGAATCATTGGCTTCTTTTTTATTTTAAAAAAACAAGACAGTCTCTAAATATAGATGGTATCACAGCCAAATTTGCGTGACAGCTGTGATGTTATTTTGCATGTTTGGCCATCGCTGGTCTATGACTGTGGGTACAGGTATAGGATAGAAATTGTTTAGTGTCTGGAGGTGAGTAAAAACATGCTGACAGTAAAAAGGGCACCAGAAATTTTAAGCCAGTCATTAGCATGGCTGATGACTTGCATCCTGGAGAGACTCACATTTTGCCTCCTCAGCCTCATTTTTAAAACGACCTGATGTCGAACAACAACATCTTATCTATACTTGTATCTACTGATAAGAAAGTTAGATCACTGCATCATGTCAGAAAGTTCTCTCATCAGAATCCATCTTATAAATCTTGGGAGCTTCTCTTATTCATATCAACAAAATTCTTAGCAAAATCCAAAGAAGGATCTGCAATGTAATTGATCCTGACCTGGTATCTCAACTTCAGTACTTTTCTCACCAATGTGATGTGGCTTCCCTCTGTCTTATCTACAAATATTTTCATGGCAACTGCTCTAATGATGGTGCTCTGACCACATGAATTGAATTGGCACCAAGGTCCCACCATTTTACAATCGGAATAGTTAAATGCAATCACCACTTCTCAAACTTTTGGCTTTCAATTAGAATGACATGTTTGTGATACAACTTGATGGACCAACCAAAATAAAGTGATCCTGGGTATTGACGGTAAACTGCATCCTGTAGCAAGGCCTCTGATTGGGAGATTGTGAGGAGCATGGAACCATCTCTTAATTGATGTTGTTTCCAGGTCCACCCTGACCCGGAGTGGTAGCACTTGTTAGGGTCCCATCTATGGGCAAATAGTTAACCCCTAAACTCAGGTCAAAACACTATGAAAATATAAAAACAGTCTTCTATAGAAATATATGCATAAAATAGACTTTTATAGAAAAATATACATTTTTAAAGGAAAAAATTATTACTCGTAATACATTTTCAAATACAGAACTAGAAGATATCTTCAGTTTTCTAAAATAAAAAAATAAAATAAAATTTTTTTAATCAAAATCTGACTAAACCAACTTTCTCACTATAATCAAACATTAAAAAAAATACCTAAAAACCCTACCGTTTTGGCATGAAATAACCCACAATGGTGTTGATATGCCATTAAACAAAACTCAAACTCAACCAAAATAAAGTGTAAGGATCAGATATTTGAATTATCTACTCTTGGTTTTTTAATATAGCCACCAGACATCGATGATATAGTTGTAACCATGGCATCCATCATCCTATTTAAATCAGAACCTGCCAAAAATCACCCAATCCAGTAACCACCATTTAAGTAAACATTTTTGACAGGCAACCGCAACATGAAGTATGGAAGACTACACATTTTAATGTGTCACTTTTAGAATATCTTTGAAAATTAACTTTGGCAGCTCACCTTCAGTCACTTTCACACCGACGTGATGTGACTTCCCTCTGTTTTTCTACCAGTATTTTCATTGCAACTGCACTGATGAGAGCTTTATTTCCCTGGTTACCTGACCACGTGAATCTAATTTTGATAAAGAGTCAAAATAATATTCAAGATTTTTAAAAACATTTTGGTTAAAAACAAAAACAATTTTTCTGTTGATACTTCGATGCCTTCTTTAATCTACATTATGATTTAAAACCTTAATGATTTCATCTTCTGACACCGGAACTCAAAGCGTTCGATACGTTCTGAAATAAAACACCTCAAATTAGTTACCTTTGATAACGAGTGCTGAATTCTACTTAAAATAGCAATAAATCCATAGCCTTAGAATCTCTCTGACCTGAAAGTCTCTACTAAATGTGACTTGGATGAATCAGCGTTATTGATTCCTAAGCAATCGATCATTTGGATTAAAAGGCAAATATTATCCAACTCCTGGTCTTTTTTCGCGTTGGCTTGCTTCTTTAAAGGAAGTTTAGATCTTTTTCTTCTGAGAGTCTTGGCGTCTGTTTGATGTGCAATGCTAAAAGCGAAAAACAAGGTCAAATGTAGAAAGCTATTTCGTTCTTCAATTTCTAAGACGATGCGGTGAACTTCCTTTATCGCAGCCTCATTCAGAAAGAAATGCCGGCTTTAATTTTGGGCTAGTATTTTTCTTATTTAGATTTCTGAGACAAGATACCGCCAATTCCTCGTCGATGTCAAAAATCAGTAAACAAAAACTCCTGGCTTTACAGTTGTGCGAATGTAATATTCTCCCTACTTCGAAGTCACCACGTCGCATTGAACTTAGTTGGTTGGGATCTCACGTAATTAATTAATCCTTGCTTGAAAGCCCCGTAATATCCTATCTACTTGTACTTGGAATTTCCCTTTGATATTTTATTCTTATCTTTTAGAATATTCCAATATTCAAATTGGAGTCGCCATAGAAAATTCTTGTTTAGTGAAGGGATTCTCCAAAATCAGATTCTCAATTGATCTCTCTAATGTCGGTTCGTATTTGACTATAGAATTACGAGGTACGTAAAAACATTATCAGCACTTTCGCTATTGACTCCTCTTTAGCTTTGGTACATCGTTTTCTGGTAATGCGTGCTTAAAGTTGGTAAGTCAATTCATCGGAATTTGTGTGCGATCTGATCAGTTTTCATGCTGCTGTTACAGTGTCTACATGGCCACATCGCTAGCAGTGTGCACCAAGTAGGAACGAATAACTAGGATCGGAATCCGTTGACAACATGCCAACTGATCTATGAAAACTCGCCTGTTTGCCATTAACATCAAGCTTGCTTCATCTTTTCATCTGTGGTGCAGTTTGATAAGCTTAAAGTTTTCGATCATCTCACACACACTGCTATGTGATAATGTACTGAATTTTGTTTATAAAAAGCCCGATGGATTTCAGCCCCCAACACAACTTGCGACCAGAGAAATCGCAATCACTGCTCTTTGTTCCGATTTAGCGCACATTGTTACCGGTGCGGTCGTATATAAAGAGTAAATAATATTTTTCTTGGTAAATTCTCGCATATGCACGCCTATTAATACACGGACAAGAGAAAGGTATTAAAAAAAGTAGTAAGCTACACATATCACCATTTATAGTTGGCGTAATATTACCGCAGTAAGAGTCACAAATAAACGACATGAGGGAGAGATAAGCAATAGCATGTGCCACGACAAAAAGACGATTCTCGCTCTTGTTATTAACGTCCTCAAGATTTGAAATTAAGTCAGCACCCACCCTCTGACATTTCCTATATTTAATCATCCTTTCTCCACTCTACGTAGCCCCCTGCGCAATAGTGGCAGTGACATGCCTTGCTCGGGGTGAAACGCTTATAAAAAAAGTTCAAAATAATCGATTCAGTAATAAGCACAGCGGAAGGTTATAGGAGTAGCTAAAATTTTATAATTTCAATCCGTCGGTCAGGCACAACCAAATTTTGTGTTAAACCTCTTTCCTGGCGGACTACTCTTCGTGGTCAAATCGATAAGGCGTGCTAGTTTCTAAGTTACGCAGGTTTGATTTATAACGGAGAACGCAATTTTTCTTTAATAATATTTGTCAAACATTCAAGCCGGTAGGTGAAAATGAGCAAATATACTAAACCGAGCGTCTACTCAAATACGAGTATCCATTAAATATAATGATCCAAGCGATAAAAAATTGTTGTATTCATAACAAAACTCGCTCTGTGTGAGTATATATATATATATATATATATATATATATATATATTTACGCTCTCACACCCTAATTGAGCACTCTGGAAGAAAGGTAGACTTTGAAAAACAGTAGCCACTCTAGCATCTACGCATTGTTCATTCAGCAAAGAATTAGAAAACACGCTTAGCTATTGGGCGTGTATAATGATAATATACACGCTAAAAAGTCTTCCACCCTCTACCGAGCGCTCATAGCTCAGAGGTAGAATCGCCGACTGACGCCAATTCGGTCGGGTTTCAATCCTGGGTTAAAAAAGCAATCGGAGTTAATAAATAAAAGATCACATCATACTATGATTAAGTTCCTACATTAAATACTCTGAAATTTAATGATGGTGTTTGATTTATTCCAACTTGGGTATATATCATTATTTTTTTTATCTCTTCGTTGTGGTTCAGCTGTTCGTTTCAGCGACTTAACGAAATCGGGCTTTTAATTTCTTCAGACAGAAATCGAACTTTAAACTTTCAAAGAACAAGACGTGTTTCAGCCAAAGTTTTAATACCAATAGGTCATCTATACAGAGTTACACGCTGTTAAAAATGAAATCGGAATTATTTAGAAATCCTTATCGCTGTAACTAACTATACAAAATTTCTAAAATTATTATATTAAAAAATTGGTACATCTCAATAACGGAAAAGGGTGATTACCTTGTTTTAACTGATTCCTGCGAAAAATTATTTTTTCTGATATATTTTCCCCAATTACCCCAAGTCTGAGTTTGCTGAACATTCTATTAAAATGTTGGAACACATCAATAATGAATAGAAACAAATGATAATATTCAAGACTTTCATTGTCATAATATGCAATATTAGTTTCAATAAAGACACCTAAATCCGAAGAGGCTGTCTGAATCACATTAGAAATTTGATGTCGCATCTTATATTGAAAAAATCATCAATGATCAGAACTCATGTGTCCCACCAGATTATAATCCTCTTAAATGGGTAGATGCAAATTACATGTTTTACAGGATGTGGGTAGGAATCAAGAAAAGAAAATTTTTTCTCTACTAATCCGGAAATCCCATAAATTTTATTTGTTTTTGTTGTGGGGTTCTCCCTTTTCTTAAAAGGTATACTTGTCCTACTGCTATAAAAGCGAGACGGGAGAATGCCGCGTTTTCACTCGGTATTTCTTTTGACACTGTCAGCTCTCTGCCTTCGGGCGGAGAGCATTAACCCAGTCGTGGCTCCGCTGTAGGGTAGAGTCACGACTGGGTAAAATTAGACAGATATTTCTGGCTTGGCTATATGGCCCGGAGAGCCAACGTAAAAACGGCCTTGTGCCACATTTTGCCCCAGTGTGTGTGTTTGTGTATGTGTGTGTGTGTGTGAGGGTAAATAAATACCGAATGTCACGTTTTCACGCGGTATTTACTTTGACACTGTCAGCTCTCTGCCCCTGGGCGAAGAGTATTAACGCAGTCGTGGTTCTGCCGTAGGGTAGAGTCACGACTGGGAAAAATTAGACAGATATTTTTGGCTGGGCCATATGGCCCAGAGAACCTACTTTAAAAAGTCCTTGTGCCACATTTTGCCCTAGTGGGTGGTAAATAAATACAGAATACCGCGTTTTCACAGACAATTAACCGGAGAATACGAGAGTAAAGAGAGAGATTAGCAGTCAGCAGTTCATAGTATCTCTGTGCTCCACTCATCGAGAAGATTACTACGCCGTACCCGTCAGCTTCCGACGCAAACATACTCAATATATTACGGCTTCACTTCCAGAGACTTGTACATATAATTTTTACTAACCTGCATCCCTGGACTACTGATCTTCATTCAAGTCTGTATACATTTATTTTTTATCTCAATTACTGGTCGTTGTTTATTTATTTGTGCAGACCCCATTCCCGGGATCCACAACAGTTTTCCATTTATTTTATTTTCTCATCCGCCGGCAACGATTTAATTATAAGCGTTATCAAGGGGTTATATCTTGTGTAATCACTGAAGGCGGAGTTGAAGCAATACCAGACCGTTATTCAAGTATAGCCAATGATTTCTACACTGATGTAACTCTCTTTATTGTTTCTTCCCGTGTCTGACGATGAACTACATCCGGCAGTAATTCACTAGTCGAGCAACTGGAGATTTTGAAAAGCATGAAAAGCTGTTGTTCTAAGCTCTATTTTGACCCGTGTTGGTTACGCTTGTTAGCGTCCAAGCTTTTGTCAAATAGTTAATCCCATCCCTAAACTGTGATCAAACAATATAAAGGCGTAAAAATAAATTTTACATTGAAAATACCAACAATAAAAAAACAGCATTACAATTTACATTGTGTTTACATTGTTTGGTTTGTTGTCCTCATCTTTATTGTCATGTTTATGAATTTTCGGCCGTCGTATGCTCTAGCCTTCTTCAGGTGGTAAGAATTTCAAACCGAACCCTTTATTTTGATCATTGAAGTATATTATTCTCATTCCATGCGCAATGTCACTACCGGATGCCATGTAGTTATCTCCCATTAACTGAACTCTGTAAGTTATTAGTTCACTACTGCTGTAGCCAGGTATTGAACTCACAACTCTTTGGCTCAGGTCACTGAAACTACCCAACGCTTTAACAAAGTTATTTGTTCACAACTGCTGTAGCCAGGTACTGAACTCACAACACTTTGGGTCAAGTCACTGAAACTAACCAACGCTTTAACTCAATTCTCTAAGTTATTTGTTCACCACTGCTGTAGCCAGGTATTGAACTCACAACTCTTTGGCTCAAGTCACTGGAACTAACCAACGCTTTAACTCAATTCTCTAAGTTATTTGTTCACAACTGCTGTTGCCAGGTATTGAACTCACAACTCTTTGGCTCAAGTCACTGGAACTAACCAACGCTTTAACTCAAGTCTCAAAGTTATTTGTTCACAACTGCTGTAGCCAGGTATTGAACTTACAATTCTTTGGGTCAAGTCACTGGAAATAACCAACGCCTATATTCACTGGCCATGTCGTGAGTTGCAGCCTTCTTCAGGTCCTCAAAAAACCATGGCCCAAAAGATAAAAGAGTCGGTTAGATCAAGAGACCTTGCAGAGGCAATTACGCAGTGTGACGAAATCATGACCTCTGACTCTTAATTGGGCGAGTAGAGATACCCGTCGGTCCACGGGACTTTTGATCTTGTCCCGTACATGGGCATTTCTTTTGCATGAGATTAGTAAGAAATTCGGGAGAAATTTCTTACGAATTTGTTCTCGAACGCCTATATCCTTTTGATCGACTCAGCCAAGAGTGTCACAACCGTTGATGTGGATCGATATGACCAGCGTATATATTTACATTGGCATGATATTTACTCTTTCACAAAGACCTTTTATTAACCATTTTGTGAATAGCAAAGTTAATTTAATTGGGATTTAGTCTACAAAACAACGTTATGTTCAAATCAACGAACAGTTGAATATCTTATAACATCGGCATCTTTGTTCTGCCGACACACGAAAATTATTCACTTAATTTTTTTTTTTTAATCATCTCACCCCAAGCAAGGCATTCCACTGCCACTATTGCGCATGGGGCTACATAGGGGAAGGTAAAGAGAAGCAGTTGTTAGACATAGGGAATGTCAGGAGGAAGGTGACAGATGAGTAAGGATACCGAGGATGAGGGTTGGGCAGATGGGAAGAGTGTTTGATAGAATGGGAGCAGGTTAGTGTGTTAGGAGGTGTCTATTGACCTTACATTTAAACTCCTGGAGATTGTAGCCGTCGGGGAAGCAATCGTTTGGAAGAGAATAATACTTAATCGCTTGGAAAAGTAAATCATTATTTTAATCTTATTCTGATTTATCTAGATCTTCTTCTTCATCTATGTGCCCTGTCCATTCAGCACGTAGGCGATCATGGATCTCCACGTTTCCCTATCCCTTGTGGCTCTTAGTATGTTTGTTCCTGTTGCTCCTGGCAACCCCCGTTCCGTCATCCACCTGATCAGACCCTGCAAATATGTTATCCGCTGCCTTCCTCTGTCTCTCCTTCCTTCTATCTGTCCAGTCAGTATCAGGTTCTCCAGGCTATCCTTCCTCATTGCATGTCCCAGGAACTTCAATTGTCTCTTCCTGATGCTCAGCATCAATTTCCTTTTTGTTGCCATTCTTTCTAACACTTCGTCGTTGCTTGTATGCTCAGTCCACGATATCCGTAGCAGCCTTCTGTAGAACCACATAGAATGAGTAAAATGGCTCCTATCATTTTATAAACAGAAAAGAACTAAAGATAGTCAATGAATAGATGTTCAATTATTTCAATCGGTCAATTTTCTTATGACATTGGAATATTCGTTCTTCCTACACAGTAGAATTATTACCTTAATCGCTTGGAAAAATAAATCCTTATTTTAATCTCCTTCTGATTTCTTGATCATTCTTTTTGAGAAAGTTTACCTAATTAGAATGACTAAAATTACGCCTTTTTAGAAACAGAAAAGAATTAAACATATTTGATAAATATATGTTTAATTATGTCCAGTGGTCAATTTTCTTGAGCGTTTCAGTATTTTTTGAAGCCAATTTTTTGAGATCCAACATCTAAACTTATTTATGAAGGGAACTTTGTCTCTGTGTGTATGTATGTGTGTGTGTCTTTCTTTCTTTCTCTCTCTCTCTCTCTCTCTCTCTCTCTCTCTCTCTCTTTGTGTATGTGTGTATCCGTTACCTATAGACCCCGAAACGGGTGAACAGATTTTCTTGAAAATTTACACAGTTGTACTGTGAGTGTTCCTAGCTAGGTTTTGTGTCGAGTTACCCCCGATAAATATCCAAAATTGATAAACGAAAAAATCGGTTTATAGAAGGAGTGGTCCGATTTTAATAAAATTTGATACACTTATAGACAAAGACATAAGAATCGATATTCAGAAGTTTCAAGGTTGCAGTTCTTACAATAGTGCAGAAAATCAATAAAATATAAAAGGCAAGATGTTTGTGTGTCTGTTTATCTGCCTGTATACCTGTACTTTTTTCAGCCCTTTTATTTTAGTTTTTGCTTCAGGTTTGGCTCTAAGTAGGTATAATTATAGTTCTTAGTCTCAGCCATGATACCATTTACTCAGAGAACTTATTTAGCCTTCAAAATTCAGTTTACGATGAAAAGAACTTATTTGATATCGATACCAGGAAATCAAAATTTGAGTTACATCCATTCATTTTTCTTTCAGTCTAAGGTTTTGCTTTAACTGGAAACAACTATTGCATTTTTGTCTTTCGTGCCAACGTCCAAAGAGTCTGAGCTCCAGGACCATGGATTAGTTTTAAAGCTTTCATTACACCTGAGCAACGCCGGACTATACTGCTATAACATATATTTTTAAAGAGACAAGCCAGAATACAATAGAGTAGAGAAGAAATAGAATAAATTTCTTTGTAAACACTTAAATTCTTTTTTTATAATCTTTTTACTCCAAGCATGGCAGTACTGTTTTGTATTTGCCCCTAAATAATATAAAAATCGTCACGATGGAGTGGGGGCAATATTTACACTGGACAATGTGCAAACACTATGGAAAATATGTAAACAAACACTGGTATGAACATCACCCAACACCGGTTACAAAAATAGAAGATGTCACCATTCTATGGGATTACACCATCTATACAGACAGAAAAATTGAAGCAAATAGGCCAGACATTATTGTTAAAAACTAAAAAGAAAACCTTGCCTATTCATTGATATGGCTTGTAACATAGCAATCAAGGAATTCGAAAAACTATCAAAATATAAAGACCTGAAAATTGAAAGAGAAAAAATGTGGAAATAGAAAACAAAACTAGTACCAGTAATAGTTGTTGCACTTGGAATGAAAAATATGGAACAAAAAGCACATTGAAAGAATCCTTAGATAACCCAGCTTAAGAGATATAAAAATAATTGTCTTGATAAGTACAGCTTACATACTAAGGAGAACTTTGTCTATGTAATGGGAGGGGTGTTAGGAGAGATAGAAAAAACATGAAATGGAGCCATAGCAATACGCCACGACCAGCCTTAGATTTTTCCACAGACTTGGTATGTTAAATATTTAAATTGCAATAGGGAAAGATCCACGGATATTTTATAGTTGTAGAAATCGCAAAGGACTTGTTCAATCGTTAAATTAACAATTCGGTTTTCGAAATTATTGATGGCTTCCTCTTGTATTATTATTATTATTATTATTATTATTATTATTATTATTATTATTAACATGGTCTGAAATCAATAACCAACAATAATGAATTTAACGAAAATAAACTTAAAGAAATCAGTAAGTATTAGTCGTTTTACGTTCTCAGTAACAAGTTGTAGCATTAGTGTTGACCTAAGTGTGGTTTCTTAAATCATGAAAAGATGTGTACCAATTCATTAGTATGAGTAATAGACAAATTCCCTCACGCCTTTAACGCATTTTCTTCTGTTGCAAGATCATTAATTTGCCACTTTATAATCACTATTGACACGTTCGAAGAATGACACATAATTTGTGGCTTACTAGCCTACTTAACACCTTTGAAAACTTTAGTTGATTCTGAAGTATAAAGAAGAAGAAAAGCAAATTTGACTGATTATTTCAAACGTGAAAGATTTATATTCACACATGTTTCTTCAAAAGCCTGCGAATTACAGTTCTTCAGAAGGTAAGATAGAAACTTATTAACAACGTATATATATATATATACTAGCAGTATAGCCCGGCGTTGCTCGGGTGTAATGAAAGCTTTAAAGCTAATCCATGGTCCTGGACCTCAGACTCTTTGGACGTTGGCACGAAAGACTAAAAAGCAATAGTTGTTTCCAGTTAAAGCGAAACCGTAGACTGAAAGAAAAATGAACGAATGTAAGTCAAATTTTGATTTCCTGGAATCGATATCAAATTTTCTGCACTATTGTAAGAACTGCAACCGTTTCTTGCAAAATATCGTTTCTTATGTATTTGTCTATAAGTGTATCAAATTTTATTAAAATCGGACCACTTCTTCTATAACCCGATTTTTTCGATTTTCGATATTTATCAGAGGGTACCTCGACAGAAAACCTAGCTAGGAACACTTGCAGACGCTTATAGTACTACTGTGTAAATTTTCAAGAAAATCGGTTCAGCCCTTTCGGAGTCCATAGGTAACGGACACACACACACACACACATACACACACACACACACACACGCACACAGACAAAGTTCCATTTATAAGTAAGTTGATATATATATATATACAGGCTTGTATGTGGATGGCTAATATATTATGCTCTCATTACGATTGAGCCCTCTAGAGAAGAAACTTTTTAGAAACAGTTTCCACTTCTGCTATATGCGTGACTCTTCAGAAATGAATTGACTTCTTTTGGTGACTGGCGTGTGTATACACTGCTTATATACAACACATTAAAATTTCCCTTCTCTAATTCCATACACCTATCACTTAGAGAGAAACGACTCCGACTGACACCAAATCGGTCGAGTTTCGATCCCGGCTAGAATCAAATGTGTCTAGCCACACTGATGAGCTATGATACAGCGAAACAGGCCTGTATGTGGATGACTAATATATATATATATATATATATATATATATATATATATATATATAGGGGTGTGCGTTGTGGTGCAGTGTATATCGGCTCGGAGATATCTCAAGAAATTTCCGTTATATATATATTTTTTTTTTCTAAGCATATGTTAAATAATTATGTTTAATCATGGGCTGTTCTAAACATCGTATTTTGGCTTTAATTCCAGGTGAAAATAGAGACAAAAATTGTCCAACATTTGGATATTTTTTTATTATGATGGTTTCTAATAACCCTACAACCAGACAACTAAATCCTCTACAAAAAGCCAATGTAGTGTATAAAATTACATGCCCATTCAGAGATTGTATCTCTGGTACTAATTATAAAACCACTACCCATGTTAGTTTTACTAGAACCAAGCTCTCCCGTAGAATTACCTGCCAACTTTCCGATAATAGTTAAATTAAACAATATTTCTTAGAAAAAGCATGAGCATAAAAACCTAATACACATTCATTGTTTGTTATATTTAACAATATACACTACCAACCATACTTATTAGGCCACCCCAGTGTTTAAAAATGATATATTTCATACTATTTTTTAGTATTTATTGCCAAGTGAATAATTGTAAATGAAAATAGAATGCTTCTTTTGTTATTATTACTTTGCAAAATTTTACAAGTTAAATAGCGACAATTTACACATCGTTTACACGTGGTCGAGAGGTCTAAGACGTGACATATTACATGGTAGCTTCCCTATGCGGATAGGGGCCGCAGGTTCGAATCCTGCCGAATGACACACATATTCGTAATAAAAATTTATCGTAAATGATCAGGTCAGTAGATAAAAATATATAATACTGTTTACTTAAAAAACAGAATATCTACTTAAATACGAGTATCGATAAAAAAAAATGTTCAAACAAATCATTTCAAATTGTCGGTTGTTTATAACCAAGTTTCGTTAATCTTCTGTAACATGTTTACATTTATTGACATTACGATATATTTCAGAGCAGATATGGTCATTGCAATAAATCGAAAACTGTGTTATATAGGCTCGATTAAAACCTCTTTTAGACTAATGGTCATTCGTGGTCGAGAAGTCTAAGACATTCCAGATTACATTTTCTTCAGCTCCCTCTTTATTGTACGGAAGGTTGTACACGAATGAAATTCACAAATAAAGACTCCAAACAAAACCAAAAAGAGAAATAAAAATCACTCCCTTAAAAGTGAAAAATTAAAGAAAATATTCATCATTACATCAGCTAGGCGAATACACACACACACACATACATATATAAGCAGATATACACACGCAACATATAATCAAAGAGCACGCGTAAGAACGGATGTCAAATCAAAGATACTTTACGTATGTCAGTGAGTCTGCTGACACGTCGATTTAGAAAGTAAAAAAAGGGTTGGAGGAGAGAGATAATGTTAAAGTAAACAAAATATATATATCTTCAATTTTATTTATTTAATTATCTATTTAAAAAAATCTCTTTCTGTATATAAAAGAAAGTAAGACAAACGAAACACCTTGTAAAATCGATGATGTATTGAAGCCAAGTATTATGGCAGATTCACCTACTTAAACAAAGACACCGTCCAGAAAATTTGTAAAAGATTGACGCCAATGACGATTTTATTGAGAAACGTCATTCTTTAGTATTCTAAAATATTTTTATGTGTAAATTTGGTAAATATATCTGTAAAAATATGATGTCAGAGTTATCTTCGTTTTAGCGTTATTTAAGGTGCAATTCATTCGACGAATCCAGTATTTTAACTTTTTCACTTACGTTTATTATCAAGTTGGACTTAATAGGATTTTTATGTCTCACATACAATGCCTACATAGAAGAAAGTTTATTCGAATATAGGAAAATTATCAATAAATTAGTACCGATGCAATATCAACTTTTTATTACACACACACACACACACACACACAAACACACACACACACACACACACACATATATATATATATATATATATTATTTAGGCAATATATTTTCTGTTGGACATGTCAGATTAAATAAACTGCAAACATTGTGTTTTCTAATTTTTAATAAAATCCTTTCATACTCACGGATAATCTTTTTAATTATTTTTTAATAAATTAGATGACTTAGATTGCACTTGTCTGATCATACGTCTATTTCTAGATATTCGTCCATTTCTAGATATTCGTCCATTTCTAGATATTCGTCCATTTCTAGACACCTAAACAACATTCCGGTCTGCATTAAACTGATAAAAAAATAATGATCGATAACACAACTATTCTACACCATGAAAACAAAAAAAGCAAACTACAGATTCTCGAGGCAATATTCATTAAAACACATAAGCCGTAAATTAATAGAATCAGCTATGAATACAGTAGTAATGTTCTAAAATGTTTGTAAAAGAACAGTTTTTTCATCCTGTAACACGTGCATGACTATGAATTTACAACTTACTAAAAAAATTTCATTCTGGATAATTTTCAAGTTTTCATAAAGGCTAGCAATTGGTCAACCGTTATATTTGAAGCAGATAAAAAAATTACAGTAATTTTTGGCAACACAGTTTTCCGGTTTCATTTGTTACCATAATTCACACCCCTGAAGATGACATCGGAAAGAGAATGAAACTACTTGGGTACATTGAGAATTGAATGATAATAGCATCTGTCGACGTTACAGCTCATTTCTGACAACTTTCAATTATAATACACGAAAGATTATCCGTGAATATGAACGGATTTTATTAAAAATAAGGAGACACAATGTTTGCAATTTATTTAGTTACACACACACACACACACACACACACACACACACACACACACACACACACACACACATATATATATATATATATATATAATTTATAAATGATTCTTAATTATTACTATGGATAATACATATTTCACCGCTTTGATATTATTATCGCGGCTGGCCAGACCCAAATGTTACAACATTACGTAATCAAAATATCACCCCCCACAAAATTCCTTTTTTTTATGTAATTTTACATAGACGCTCACGTGTCCATATTAGAACAGACATTTGTAACGGCTATATAAGAAAATTTCTCGCTCATTCGAAAAAGAACCCCAAAGAAAGAAGAAAGCGAGGATAAAGAAAAGATAAACGATTGATTAATGCAAAGAAGAGAAAAAAGTTGAAAAAGAAAAAATGGGAAAAAAGAAAAAAGGGGAAACAGAAAAACCGAATAAAATGCAAGAAAAGAAAAAAGAAAAGGACAAAGAGATACAATAAAAACCCCTAACTGTTTTCATAGAAAAACTTGGAAAATTTTAACTATGAAATTTAATTTCAAATATACCGGGATATATTTACGGTACAGAAAAAGTATTACATCAAAATTTTAATACAATTTGAAAAAATAACTACTATTATTATTAATTTAAAAATTGATGCTAATTTAAAATAATTTTAAAATAATTGAAAATACCAAAATTAAAGAAATGACTAGAGAAACAGGAAAAAATTTTATAAAGTTAACATTAGGGGGAAACACACAAAAAGAAAGGAAGAAAAAAAGGAGAAATCACGCTAGAACCGATTTTTAAGATATATATATATATATATATATATATATATATATATATTTGTGTCATGGGGTAAAATAATCGGACGTCATCAATATATCTTATGTAAATAGAACTTTTTGGTATAATATACTTGAAAGAAGCGGGGAAAACCGGAAAATTATTTCTCTTTTAACAAAACGTTTTATAAACAGAAATTTGGTTTACCCATGAGATCCCCCATTAGTGGTGTTCTTGCTTACCTATTTTTAGAAGTCTTAGAATCCGTTTTTTTCAAATACACCATGCCTTTCTTAAGATATATAGATGAAGTCCTATATATATATATATATATATAGTCATCGGCAGACAGATCTGTTTCGCTGTATCACAGCTCATCAGTACAGTTAGACTCCGATTGCTTTTAACCTATGATTGAAACTCGACCGAATTGGCGTCAGTCGGCGATTCTACCTCTGAGCGATGGGCGCTCGGTAGAAGAAGGCAGACTTTTTCGCTTGTACATTATCATTATACACACCCAATAGCCAGTGTGCTCTAATTCATTACAGAATGAGCGATGCGTACATGCCAGATTATAAATTATAATTTAGAACATTTACAATTTTTTTATCCACTACAAAGAGGGCATTTTGTTTCGGCATTGAAATTAAAATGTCTCATCAGGTGGAGAGGCATTGTAATTTCAATGTCGAAACAGAATGTACACTTTGAGGTGGATAAAAAAATGTGTACATGCTCTAAATTATAATTTATAATAAGTATTCACAGCTCCATATTATATATCGAGTACTGTTTTAATTTAATATTTTGGAATATGAAAATTTTTCTTCGTTCCTTATTCACTCGGAGATATATATATATATATATATATATATATATATATATACTATGTTTTTTCCCTAAGAGTACTGTTATGTCGTGAGTAAAAGTAGGTTAATCGTTGTATTCCGTGAAAATAATATTTACAAAGGTTATTAGTATCCAATACAAGAATAAAGGTTAATCGTCTCAACCGTCGTAAGACGTAGTATGAGCAATGGGTACTTCCGGGTCGTCACCGGAAGTCTACGACTGACTTGTCCATCGGCTGCTCGGTACACTGTATATTTAGTTGTCCCTCCCAGTAAGGGCAACATGTGACACATGGTCAGTTATAACTGGGATTTCCGGGCTATATGGCCCGGCCAAAAAATGTCTGTCTATTTTTTCCCAGTCGTGCCTCTACCCTTCGGCGGAACCACGACTGGGTTATAGCTCTCCGCTCGGAAGCAGAGAGCGCCCTCCACCCGAAGGCAGAGTGCTGACAGTGTCGTAGTAGAGTACGGCTGCTCGGCACACTCTACTACGTAGATGCCACCATTACTTTACATAGTAATGGAATAGTCCATTATAGCCTAATAGGCGCGGGCGTCCCAACAAGTACACATCCTAAGCGCAACTTTGTTGACCAATGTTTTACATGCCAGCGCTTCCAATAACATTCCGTGAGACCTGATGGCTATGAGGTCATGTTTCATTTTAATCCTCCGATTCTCTGAGGCTTTGTGGTTACTTTATTTTGCCGCCATCTTGGATCTGCTTCATACATATTGGGGTCACCAAAGTGTAACTTTTCTAACAATAAAGGTTATGGTACTAACATTAATTCTGAACCTCTGGTATTTCTTCATGACACTCAAATACAACGTCATGTAGAGTGAGACCTCAGATTAGCCCCATATATCCAATCAGACAGTTAAGTGCCATACGTGAAACTTATGGCGATCATGTCTCTTTCGAGACATGACTGACTGGGCAGAAAATTATCCTGCAGTTGATTGCCATTGCTTTCTGTGGTAGATCGGTTGCCAGCCAAGACTATAGAACCCAATCTGTCCTGCTATTTAACCCATAACTTGAGGGCAGAGACGGATTAATACCTTTCCCAAGGTAATTTGAGCGTAAGTGAATGGAAATGGATTCAACTGGAATTTGAACTCGGTTCTCCGATTTCTCATTTCGAGCTGATATCCACTGCACCACAACACTCTGATAAAAATGATGGAGCTATGATCGGCATATTATCATTGGTTGCTTGAATTTGGTTGCCACATATAAACGTCTGTGACTTTTATGATGCCGGATCAAAATATAATAAAGTCTTATATTTTCGGAATGTAACTCAGTGACCTTCATCTCCAGATAAAACGTATTGTTGATACTTTTAATATAAAATACATTGTTGGTCATTTTGTCGTTAAATCTACTTTTGGTAATTCTACGATAAAATATATTGTTTGTAATTCTGCTATAAAATGTTTATAATTTTACTGCAAAATGTTGATCATTTTGCTGTAAAATATATTATTGATATTTCCACTGTAAAATGTATTCTTGATAAATCTACTATAAAATATATTGTTGATCATTTATTTGTAAAATATATTGTTGGTAATTCTACTATAAAATGTTTATAATTCTACTATAAAATGTATTGTTGGTCATTCCACTATAAAATGTATTGTTGGTCATTCCACCGTAAAATTTATTGTTGGTCATTCCACTATAAAATATACTGTTAGTTATTTTGCTGTAAAATGTATTGTTGGTCATTCCACTATAAAATGTATTGTTGGTCATTCTATTATAAAATATATTGTTGGTCATTCCACTATAAAATATACTGTTAGTTATTTTGCTGTAAAATATATTGTTGGTCATTCCACTATAAAATGTATTGTTGGTCATTCTGTTATAAAATATATTGTTGGTCATTCCACTATAAAATGTATTGTTGGTCATTCCACTATAAAATGTATTGTTGGTCATTCTATTATAAAATATATTGTTGGTCATTCCACTATAAAATATACTGTTAGTTATTTTGCTGTAAAATATATTGTTGGTCATTCCACTATAAAATGTATTGTTGGTCATTCTATTATAAAATATATTGTTGGTCATTCCACTATAAAATGTATTGTTGGTCATTCCACTATAAAATGTATTGTTGGTCATTCTATTATAAAATATATTGTTGGTCATTCCACTATAAAATATACTGTTGGTTATTTTGCTGTAAAATATATTGTTGGTCATTCCACTAAAAAATCTATTGTTGGTCATTCTATTATAAAATATATTGTTGGTCATTCCACTATAAAATGTATTGTTGGTCATTCCACTATAAAATGTATTGTTGGTCATTCTATTATAAAATATATTGTTGGTCATTCCACTATAAAATATACTGTTAGTTATTTTGCTGTAAAATATATTGTTGGTCATTCCACTATAAAATGTATTGTTGGCCATTCTATTATAAAATATATTGTTGGTCATTCCACTATAAAATATATTGTTGGTCATTCCACTATAAAATATACTGTTAGTTATTTTGCTGTAAAATATATTGTTGGTCATTCCACTATAAAATGTATTGTTGGTCATTCTATTATAAAATATATTGTTGGTCATTCCACTATAAAATGTATTGTTGGTCATTCTATTATAAAATGTATTGTTGGTCATTCCACTATAAAATATACTGTTAGTTATTTTGCTGTAAAATATATTGTTGATAATTCTTCTGTAAAATGTATTCTTGATACATAAAATATATTGTTGGTCATTTATTTGTAAAATATATTGTTGGTGATTCTACTAAAAATGTATTTACATTATTCGCGTTATTGTCTTCAACTTTATTGCCAGTTTTACCAAGTTTCGGCTGTAGTATGCCCCGGCCTACTGAATGTGTTAGGACTTTCGAACAAAACACTTTATTACGATCCTTGTTCCAATAACCATGAGTTATCTCCTTGTAACCGAAATCACTAACTTAGTTGTTCACCACTACTGGAGCTTGGTATTAAACTCACAACTCTTTCAGTCATGTCACTGGAACTCATATTACATTTTCTTTGACGCTAATGATATTCTCTAGCACACCCTATATATATATATATATATATATATATATATATATATATATATATATATATATATATATCCCTTCTGTCATGCCCCTGGGGATGAAGCAAGAAAAAACAGCAAGACAGTGTCGGCTCAGTTCATTCTCTTTATTACCAGATATTAAAGTTCTTGTCGCGTGTTTACTCTTTAGCAGTGACTTATTATGTTTTGCAATAAATATGTTCTCAGGTAGTGAAGAATATCTATCTATCTATCTATCTATCTATCTATCAATCTATCTATCTATCTATCTATCTTTTGTTATTATAATAAAGTACTGTGTGCTCATTTGTACATATATATATATATATATATATATATAAATATGAAATCGCGTTTAAATCTGGTCATAGCACATTACATTGCATTTGAATAAATGGTTCTATTGTCATGTTGCACTATCACGCGGTGTGACGTCATAGAACCGCATTGCAAATTTGCGAATTGCGTTTGTTGGTTTTGGTAACTATTGCTGTTGCTTAGCGGGGTTTTATGTCAACACAAAATAAAATTGTCGCTGATGGTGGATGTTATTGTGTTACCGTCTTAATAACCTCTCTGAAGATGACTCATGTGAGCTGAAAGTTTAGATCCAACTTTTTTAAAAATTATCCAAATTTTGGAGAATTTTCGTCTTTATTTTCAACTGAAATTAAAGCCAAAATACGGCATTTAATACGGCACATGATAAAATATAATTGGCATTCATTGTCTTTTATATTTAACAGTATATGTTTAGAATATATATATATATATATATATATATATATATAAATAAAGATAGTTTTAAGGTCTACTATATTTGATAAAGTGTTCTATATCAGAGATAGAACGTATATAAATATATAAGAGTGAACATTGAAGTCAACGCAGAGGGGCAACAGACTGTTTATACTAAGCGCAATCACAGGCTACATGTGGCCTGATGATTTCACTTAGCACGAAACAGTCTGTCGCCCGTCTGTGTTGACTTCAATGTTTACTCTTATATATATATATATATATATATATATATATATTTCTAAACATATGCTGTTAAATATAAGAGACAATGAATATCTATTATGTTTAATCATGAGCCGTTCTAAACGTCGTATTTTGGCTTTAATTTCAGTTGAAAATAAAGAAAAAAATTCTCCAAAATTTGGATAATTTTTTATTAATTTGCTTCTAAGCTTTCGGCTCGCATGAGCCATCTTCAGAGAGGTTATTTAGACGGTAATACAATAACATCCACCATCACCGACGATTTTATTTTGTGTTGACATAAAGCTCCGATTGGCAACGGCAATAGTTACCAAAAATAATAAACGCAGTTCGCGAATTCGCAATGTGGTTCTATGACGTTACACCGCCTGATAGCGCGAAATGACTACAAAACCATGTCTTCAAATGCAATGTAATAATGTGTTATGTCCTGATTTAAAGGTGATTTTATTGAGTGTTGGTTGTTTAGATTTGATGTACATGGCCTCCAATATCTGAAGGTTCCTCTTACTGTGTGTATGAGTAAGGATCACCGTATACACTTGTGAAATGCTCTTTTGCATATTTGCTTTCCTGACAGTTACAATATCCAAGAATTTAAATGTAAAGTCAATAGTCATCTCCTGTCTCACTAACTTACATCCTCTCTCTCATGCTTTTCTACATCCACCCAACTCTCATCAGTACTCTCTTCCTTCTCCTACTCTCTTCCTGACACCCCCTGCAACCTCTCACTCTTCATAACATTCCTCCTCGTCCACCCCACTCTCATCAGTAAACTCTTCCATCTCCTACTCTCTTCGTGACACCCCTTACATCCGCTCTCTCTTCATAACATTCCTCTTATGTAACCCCTGCACAACAGTGACAGTAAAATGCCTTGCTTGGGTCGACACGATTAAATATATATATATATATATATATATATATATATGACTTTTCTGTCAAACTTCGGAGTTTGGACTGACTTTTTTTCTTTTTATCTTAATTTAAGACACTTAATAGTAGGGTTTTTTTTTTTTTTTTTATCATTTCATCCCGGGCAAGGCGTAAATGCCACTGATGTGCGGGGGGAAGGGCTACTTAACTGAAAGAAAATTAATTAGAAGAGAGAGAAGAGGAGTACAAACCAATTAGAAAGGTGCAATAGAAAGATGAAAATGCAGGTGTGATGACAGTTGAAAGCGGGGAGAGAAAGGAAAGGATACACGGGGTGGGGGAAGAGTCCAGTGGTTAGTAGATGAGTATTGACATTGCATTTAAATTTCTGGAGGTTGTAGCCGTCAAGAAAGCAAGAATATGGGAGCGAATACATCAATATATATGTTGCCGTTATTTTAGACATCATATTGATATAAATATTTTGCAGTCATTTTTGACGGCAGGGGCCCACTCGTGTATAATAAAGTTAGCAAAATATTTCAGAAAGCATGGTTCCCCACTAACTCTTAATTTGGATTTGTCGTAGCCACTCTTTACTTTTATTTTCTGTCGAATGTCGAATTCCAATTTATTTGCTCGATTTTTGACCTTTCTAAAAATATTTGTTTTGGATGAAAAAACTCAATCACAGACAACATTCTTAACCTTTTTTACATGTACGAATCGCAGTTTACATTGTGCTTCAAAATTTGTTAACCTTTAGGATATATCAGAAAGCTTTTAAAAGAATAAAACAAATTTAATCTGATTGTTTAAAGATTTTTTTCTATAGGTTAACGGAAATTATCCTGCACTATTCTGGTAGATATGTCTTTTGTGTCATCGACATTTAGTCGCGGAATTTAAATTCACTGAATGACTAATATTCAGCATGGAATTTGGGAAGAACGAACATTACTTTTTAGGAACCCAGAATTGAAAACAAAAGACTATAATATTACGGATAAAATGAAATCTATTTTCTTTTGTAAGAAGAAAATAGAATGACTAAATACAAATTAAATTAAGAAAAAGAGATGTATTTTAATAAAAACTGAACTGAATCTATTTAAGATTATGACATTTACGATGCATAAAATTGTTGAGAAAGTTGCAGGACTTTTATCACAGCATCTTAGAAATATTCCATTAATGATCATTATGGTAAATCGATTTTAAAATTGTGGAATGGCACTCAGTTTTACAAGTTTACAAGAACGGGAGAAGATAAAAAAAAAGGTTATATTTAACCAAATCTTTATTCTTTTATGAAGAAACGTGTTTAAAGATTGAGTTTAGGTTCAAAATCGTAAGGTTGGAATGTTTCCCTTTGATCAGTAAAAGCTTTATATCTAATCTAAACTTATTTATAAATGGAACTTTGTCTGTGTGTGTGTGTGTGTGTGTCTGTGTGTGTATATCTCCGTTACCTATAGACTCCGAAACGGCTGAACCGATGTTCTTGAAAATTTACACAGTTGTACTATAAGCGTCTGCGGGTGCTTTTAGCTAGGTTTTGTGTCGAGGTACCCCCGATAAATATCGAAAATCGATAATCGAAAAAATCGGGTTATAGAAGGAGTGGTCCGATTTTAATCAAATTTGACACACTCATAGACAAAAACATAAGAAACGATATTCAGAAGTTTCAAGTTTGCAGTTCTTACGATAGTGCAGAAAATCGATAATATATATATATATATATATATATATATATATATATATATATATATATAAGGCAATATGTTTGTGTGTGTCTGTTTATCTGTCTGTATGTCCTTTATACAAATCCACAATTTTTATCCGATTCGCATCAAATTTCACACAAATATTCTTTAGGCTGAGTCTGAGATCAAGGACCATGGATTAGTTCTAAAACTTTCATTACACCCGAGCAACGCCGGGCTATACTGCTAGTTATTTATAATTTACTGAAACTTTAAAAGATTTATATGGATAAAATGCAGGGCACCATCACCTTATTACTATCTCACTTTGCTATAATAAAATTATACTTAATAAAATTATACTTAATTTAATAAAATTATACTTAATTTAATAAAATTATACTTAATTTAATAAAATTATACTTAATTTAATAAAATTATACTTAATTTAATAAAATTATACTTAATTTGATAAAATTATACTTAACAATTTATCCATATTATGGTGAAATATATAAATACATTACATTTATTAAGATTTTCAATAAACAATGCAAATTTAAAACTCTTTGTTTCATAATTTGTGCACAACAGTGTTATATGCACCTTTAATTAATTTTTTTTGTTTTTATTGATTTTGATCTAACAAATGACCCAAAAAATGTTATTCTCTGTCTAGCCTTTTATTAATCTTTTACAATTTTTTACATAGATTTTACTTATATAATCAGTTATTCAGTTAATTGTTATAAGGGATAAACGCTTAGGCGATCATGTCTCGAAAGAGAGATGACTAATTGGGCAGAATATTTCCCTGCAGTTGATTGCCATTACTTCTGCGGTAGACTAGTTGCCAATCAAGATTATAGAAATTAAACGGCCTTGCCATTAAACTCACAGCTGCAGAGAGAATTGACGGATGAATATTTTTTTAAGGATATTTTTCGTAAGTGAACACAAGAAATTCAGCTAGTATTCGAACTCGGATCTCTAATTATTTAATGCGGTAGGAAAATTGTATATTTTGCTAGTGGTGATTCATAATTAGAATGCAGTATGAATTTTTCATTCAATATATCTAATAAAAAATATCAAGTTTACTTGCATTTACTCTTAATATATTAAAACTTGAAAGCCAGTTTGGAAGCAAACATCTACAGAAATGAGGTATTTCTTGACATTTTTTCATGTATTTAGTTTTAAACTAACTGCTCCAAAAGTTTTAGAAGCTATAAATCTAATTTTTCGTGTCAGCGCTTATTACTCAAAAACCCCAGCTTGCACACAGGCAATTGTACAAAAAATTTTGTAAAAAAAAACAAACTTCTGTAACTAAAATATTTAGGAGATAGGATAATAAAATAACAAGAATCAAGAAGTGATTTGGCCTTGATTTTAAGACCACCCAAAGAAAACACGAACGCAACAGATTGGGTTAAATATATATATTGACAAGAATACAAAGTACAATACAACACATAATAGATACAGATAGTCAATCAAATATAAGCGCTTAACAGAGTCTTGAAGTATCGCAATAATGCTACTACTACAGTTACTCGACTTAGTGATATTTACTCTTCTCCCCCACTTAAGAAGAGAGATGTGACACAAGGTCTTTTTTAATGTGGGGAATCTGAGCGCGTACGCCCAGGTACTGGTCAAAACATTACCTATCCACCGCGGTGGATATGTTCAAAACTGGTCTAAACTGGACTTAAACTGGTCTTCTTCTTCTTCTATGTGCCCTGTCCCTTCAGGACGTAGGCGATCATGGATCTCCACGTCTCCCAATCCCTTGTGGCTCTTAGTATGTTTGTTCCTGTTGCTCCTGGCAACCCCCGTTCCGTCATCCACCTGATCAGACCCTGCAAATATGTTATCCTCTGCCTTCCTCTGTCTCTCCTTCCTTCTATCTGTCCAGTCAGTATCAGGTTTTCCAGGCTCTCCTTCCTCATTGCATGTCCCAGGAACTTCAGTTGTCTCTTTCTGATGCTCAGCATCAATTTCCTTTTTGTTGCCATTCTTTCTAACACTTCGTCGTTGCTTGTATGCTCAGTCCACGATATCCGTAGCATACTTCTGTAGAACCACATTTCGGCCGCTTCCAGTTTTGTCCTAATTTTTGATGATATTGTCCAACATTCACAGCCGTATTGAAGAACTGACATCACGTAGCAGTCTAGCACTCTTTTCTTCGTTTCTATTGAGATGTTCCTGTGTGTTAGTATTTTGCTCATCTTCTGGAACGCGTCCTTTGCCATGCTAATTCGCCTTCGGATCTCCGTGTCGCACTTTCCATCTCCTGTTAGAACACTTCCTAGGTACTTAAATTCTTGGACTTGTTTGATTCTGTTATCCCCCACCTGTATTTGGCATTTTGGGTTGTATCTTTTGCTGATGACCATGCACTCAGTTTTTTTAAACTGGTCTTATTCGGTCTTATTTTTGTCCTTTTGGATCCCAGCGCGAAGGCCGGAGCCAAAGTCAGTTACTCGACTTAGTCCCTCGCCAAGTACTGTCTGCTGGCTTAAATAGAATCTTGATGAGTTCACTCTGATATGTGGGTAATGCTCCCACAACAAGAAGATAATTGATATTCCATTTAAATTTTTTATCATCAAAATTGACTGAAAAACAAGAAGCTGGAAGAGAATTCCATCAATTCCATAAATGGGAAGTGGAAGAGAAGAAACATTTACATCTAACAATTTAAACTCTAAAATGATGAGACTTTGCCAATATAAAAATTATTACATATCTACTTATTTTGACTTCTCAAGATTTGGTTCAATAATCATTCTCCAGTTAACTAGTAATCAAATTGACAAGAATCACACTGTATTAGGATAGGTCGATTTTGGAAACATGGTATTGCACTTAATTTGAAAGTTGTAGTTTGACATACTAAATAACGACACAAAATATTCTTTTCTAAATTGTTACCGTCTTTGAGGAAACGAGTTTAAAGAATAAGTTTAGGTTCAAAATTTAAGCATTGGAATTTAATTCTGGTAATCTCTGAAAGCCTTAGAGCACAGCCTTATAAAATTTATAATTTCCTGAAGCTTTACAAATTGTGTATGGACAAAATACATGGCACAAACACATTATTACTGAATAATTCTGCGACTGAATTAAAACTTTATTTACTTCAAAGGGAAATTATACTGAACAATTTTGCTATATTGTGATGTAATATGTTATACAGTGCAACTGTTTTAGTGTGATTTTCAATAAACAATGCAAATTTAAAACATTGTCTTTATAATTTGTGCCCAGTAGTATCATAGTGTTATATAAACTTACTAAGTTTTCTTATTTTTAATCTTTTGCGATTTTTTTGTGCCAAGAAGTATTAAAGAATAAGTTTAGGTTCAAAATTTAAGCAGTGGAATTTAATTCTGGTGATCTCTGAAAGCCTTAGAGCACAGCCTTATAAAATTTATAATTTCCTGAAGCTTTACAAATTTTGTATGGACAAAATGCATGGCACAAGCACATTATTACTAAATCGTTCTGCTATTAAATTAAACCTTTATTTACTCTAAAGGGAAATTATACTGAACAGTTTCGTTATATTGTGATGTAATACGTTATACAATGGAACTGTTTTAGTGTGATTTTCAATAAACAATGCAAATTTAAAACATTTTGTCTCATAATTTGTACCCAGAAGTATTAAATGTTATATAATCTTATTGAGTTGTCTTTTTCTTTAATCTTTTACAATTTCTTTTACACAGTTTTGACTTAACCAATACAGTAAAAGAATTGCAGATTTTGCTTGTGCTGATTCATAATTAGAATTATAGTTTGAATATATTTTCCATTCAAAGCATCTAATACAAAAGATAGCAACTTTATTTGGATTTATTCTTGAAATAGTGAAACATTAAACTTTGAAGACATCTTGTAAGAACAAACCTGCAGAAATGACATATCTGTACATTTTTTAAACAATCTTTAAAACTAAATGCTAAAAAATTATTAAAACCTGCAAATCTAATTTTTGTTGTCAGTGTTTACCACACAGTGCAATGTTGATTGTCTAAAAACGAAAGAAAAAAGGGAAAAATCAAACAGCCTTATTATATCTAAACTTATTTATAAATGGAACTTTGTCTGTGTGTGTGTCCGTTACCTATAGACTCTTAAACAGCTGAACCGTTTTTCTGGCAGATTTACACAGTTAGTACTATAAGCGTCTGCGAGTGTTCTCAGCTAGGTTTTGTGTCGAGGTACCCCCCGATAAATATCAAAAATCGATAATCGAAAAAAATCGGGTTATAGAAGGATTGGTTCGATTTTAATCAAATTTGATACACTCATAGACAAAAACATAAGAAACGATATTCAGAAGTTTCAAGGTTGCAGTTCATACAATAGTGCAGAAAATCGATAATATATACATATAAAAAGCAAGATGTCTGTGTGTGTGTTTGTTTATCTGTCTGTATGTATGTATTTTTCAGCCGTTTTATTTTAGTTTTTGCTTCGGGTTTGGCTCTAAGTAGGTATAATTGTAGCTCTTAGTCTCAGCCATGATAACATTTACTCAGATGACTTATTTAGCCTTCAAAATTCAGTTTACGACAAAAACAACTTATTTGCTATCGATACCATGGAAATCAAAATTTGATTACATCCATTCATTTTTCTTTCAGTCTACGGTTTCGCTTTAACTGGAAACAACTATTGCATTTAAGTCTTTCGTGTCAACGTTCAAAGAGTCTGAGCTCCAGGACCATGGATTAGTTTTAAAGCTTTCATTACACCCGAGCAACGCCGGGTTATACTGCTAGTGCGCTTAGAAGTTAGTTTTGTGAACATTTTGAAGAAGAACTACTTACATTTTTTTCCTGTGAATAATTTTATTTTATTTTTCTCAATATCAGTTCAGTCTGAGAATAGTCTGCAGGAAGACTTTTAATAACAAACTCTACCGGTAAATCGAAACCATATCCTACCTATGAAAATAGAATTGTTGCTTTCATCATCACATTGATCACTGATCATTTCCATATTTGAAAAGAATTTTATCTTTCGTCATTGTCATCGGATGCTTCCTCGGGCCCAACTTAATCTTGTCCACAGTTCGAAAATTATTTTTCAGCGGTGTTTTTAGACTTAGGTAAAAGAGAGAGCGTTTCCAGTGAAATAATTCAATGTTATCGGAAAAGAGCTAAGAGAACTGGTAAATTTATTAAAAAAAATACTAGACAAGTCAGTCAGAATGTACGATGTGGTACAATGGATATCTGCTCGAGAAATCCCGTACGGCACTTGGATGACTGACTAGACAAAAATTAAAAAAGAATGAACAATCAAAATCTTCTAAATAGTTGTAACTTTTCCAAAGTAACCCGGGTTCGAATCTCACCATGGTCAAATGTTCAGGAAGGGGAGAACCTTTTTTTATCAATCTGTAGAGGCTATCTTTGAAAAAAGCCTGGAAAACGATACCTTAGTTTGATCCAAGCTATGTAAATGAAATTTGGTAAACAGAAACGGGGTTGACGGAATGGGAGTCTTTAATGTTTGTCCTAAGTTCCAAGTTAACGTGACCAAATATTTGAGTTTACTGGTCTTGTTTAGACTTTTGATCACGCCAGATAATATGCTCTCTCGTAGAAACTGTAAATAAGGTAGTTTCAACATAAACCACAGGTTGGCTCTGTGGGTGTTGAAAAACCTAACTTGTGACTGAACATGTGTCTGCCACAAGGATTAACCGCCCTAACAGACAGAACAAAATCAGCCGATAAAACCTTGCAAATTTCACATTCTTTTACTGATAATGCTGAATTACAAACAGTAGCCACTCAATATTTTCACTGCTTCTACTTTTGAAAGTTATATATATATATATATATATATATATATATAAACAGAAATTCTAAGCAAGAGCCAACAACATACCACGGTTTTGCGCAACGGCTTATCAGGGAAATTGGGCAAAACCGTGGTAGGTTGTTGGCTCTTGCTTAGATTTTCTGACTTTGTTGCTCTACTTTCGTATTGAGCGCTTTTTGTGTTAGGGTTTTCCTCTTAGGGTTTTTTTTCTTTCTTACGAGTGCTTGACTTGTTGTTCATGTACTTCGTTTGTTTCTTTTTTTATTTCCCCTTTTTTTTCCTCCGAGTTCCTTCTCGGTGGATTGTACAAGACGATTTAAATTATAGCTTAATTAGTACTAGTTTCGGCAGAGTTAGTTATGTTACTATTGGTATTGTTCTTGCTATAGTTAATATTATATATATATAAATGGGGTGCGTATTGATGAAATAATATTCCGTATACAAAGAAACACTATTCTTGAAAAGTGCTCAATACGAAGTAGAGCTAATAATATTTATTCAGAAATTATAACATGAATATATTATAATATCACTACAAAAGTAGCCATTTTATATCGACGCTTCTTGTGTCTTAACTTCTACACTTAATATGACAGAAAAAGTGTCGAAAAAGTGTCGGAACAAAAAAGCTACTTTTGTAGTGATATTATAACATATTCATGTCAATTTCTGAATATATATATATATATATATATATATATATATATATATATATTGTTGGGTAGCATCTCTTCTTTGCACATTAGAATGGAATCAACTGAGGTGTACATATAATGCTGCCTATACAGAGAACGGCAGTAGTTGTAAAGGAGAGTTGTGTAGTTGCGCAGTCCGTTAGTAAGTTGGTTCATATTAAGTGGGGGTTGTTTTGGATATAGACTCCTTACCCGGGCATACTATTTCACTGAAAGACTGTATATATTGGTTTCTACTAATAGTATTCCTATTATTCTTGAATTGACTAACTCGTGTTCCAGTTTGTATTTTTTGTTCAATATAACTTACATTTTCTTTCTCCATATCTGCTTTTGTTATTTATTATTTTGTGTGGTTTTTCAAGGAGAATCCACACACACACACACACACATATATATATATATATATATATATATATATATCCGAGTGAGTATAGAATGAGGAGATGAAAAAAGAAAAAAAAGAAAAAAAGAAAAAAAAAGAAAAATGAAAAAAAGAAAAAAGTGTTTTTTTTTTTAAAAAAAGAACCCTATATAATAAAAAAAAATATTCCATACCGAAAAAATCTAAATTGGAAAGAAAAACACCCCACCCCTATCACGTCTATGAAAACCTAGACGCAGGATCAAAGTAAATACATGAATTAGGTCCACTAACAGCAGACATGAACCAATTAAATGATAGCCAACCATAAAAACGACCACTCAACATTACCCTCTTAGAAATCCTAACCAAAAGATATACCCAACCGATAAAAAGATTAAACATACATTCCAACAGACAATACCATTAATCAACAATTTCACACTTACACACCAAATTCCTCAAAAGTCTAACGATCAAAACGAGACATTCACTTAATTACCAATAACCCCAACCAAATCCCACGACTACAACGAACCAAATATAAACAGAGAATGATTCCAAACCTTTATTTCCCCCAAGAGGTGTTTAAATCCAAACACTGAAACAACCATATGATTGTAGGGAAGAGGACATATATAGAAGAAATTATGTACATGTTCTAAAACATAATTTATAATATATATATATATATATATATATAGACAATTTACCCGAAGCAATGCAGCACTGCTATTGTTACGCAGCAAGTTACGATGAGAAGATGAGGATGATAGAAGAGAATGGTAGAGGTAATGTTGGTGCAAGATAGAAGTCTGAGTCAATGAGAGAAAAGGTGGAAACTGACAATGCATTTAAACTTTTGAAGATTGTAGCTATCAAGGAAGCAAGCCCGTGGAAGAAAATTCCATTGGCGGAAAATGCAAGAAAATGAAAATTTAAGTGTCCTAACCGAAGGCTGAAAGTACGACACTGAGATCCGAAGGCGAATTGGAATAGTCAAGGACGCATTCCAGAAGCTAAGCAGAGTATTAAGAAGCAGGAAAATTTTGCTAGAAACAAAGAGGAATAGAGCACTGAATTGCTATGTGTTATCAGTGCTTCAATATGGCAGCGAATGGTAGACAATATCACCAAAGATGAAGGAAAAGCTTGAAGCAACTGAAATGTGGTTCTACAGAAGCCTACTGGATATAAAGTGGGGGATCAATTCCATCTTACAATCAATATATATAAACTGACCCCTCACTTTGTGGTCACAGCAGTTTCTATACATTTATGCACAAGGATGCTTTCTAGGAGCTGAGTATTAATAGAAAGGAAAATTTCGCTAGAAACAAAGAAGAGAGTACTGGATTGCTATATGATCTCAGTTCTTCAATATGGCAGTTAATGCTGAACAATATCATCAACGATGAAGAAAAAACTTGAAGCAACTGAAATGTGGTTCTACAGAAGATGCTGCAGATATCGTGGACCGGGCGTGTGAACAATGATGATATTTTGGAAAGGATAGAAACGAAAAGGAAATTTAAAAAAAGGTAAAGACAGCTACAATTCCTTGGACATATGATGAGAAAGGTGGGCTTGGAGAATCTGATACACACAGGTCAGATAGAGGGGGAAAAGAGATAGGGGAAAGCAGTGGATAACATATTTGAAGGGCCTAAGCATGTAATAGCCAGAGCGGGGTTTGGGTTGGGTAACAGGAGAAAGGGCTACCAGGGATAGGGAGACGTGGAGGGCCATGATCGCCTACATACTTAAGGGAAATGGTACATAGAATAAGAACAAAAAGTATAGAATTGGCGGTTACAATTGCTTATTTTAACAGTAAAAGAGTGGGACCTAATTGCCAATCTAGTAGCATGGATAAATTCATGAGAACCGGGTAGAAGAAAATGAAGCTCATAAGAGCTCAAGCCGTGAAAATACCTGCAGACAAGACAAAAGGAAGTCACATTCAGTCGGTGAAGAAATGTCTGAAGATGAGCAGATAAACCAGGACTGATTTCATTGAAATTTCTTTTTTTGGATTTTGTCGAGAACCATGTCATGAAAAGCAAGAGCACCTGACCAGAGGGAACAGCAGTGTTCAATGCACGGACGAATGGTAGATTTATTAAAGTATAAGATGGATTTTGACAAGAAAAACTTCCTGGCTTGACACCGTGACCAAAACGTCTTAACAATAAATGTAGCTATATAAGAGAACTTTACCTAAATCGCAATAAAACAAATTCAATAAAGATAACAGAATGTATCCGGGATTAAATATCAGAAAATTATGGTAAGTCAGTTTAGTTGCAAATAAAAGTATTTCAAATTTTTAGTTTAGCCTTTTCTAAACAGAAATAAATGGAAAATTACAAGTTTTACTCGCCCAGCTCATTTATATAAATCATCGAAATTCTGCAACAACAGAAACATTTATCAAACACTCTCAATGTAAATAATTTAAATGTATTTCTTCTGATTAATGTTATTTTTATCACAATTTATATTAATGCACCTTTCAACGGCAAAATTATATTACTTGGCAGTGATTTAAAGTTTTCCAACTATTGTTCACAAATCGTTAAACTTTTCGGGTTCATTTAAAACTTAAAAGTACAAAGAGGGCAAAAAGTTTATATTTATTGACAAGGTCTGCAATCTGTCACTTATTCACTTTAAGAAAACGGATTATTTCCTTCGCTCTTGAAAGCCCTTCATCAACAATGATTTGCAGATTACGACTTGTTTACGATTTCTCGTTCTAAATATTTCCTAAGCTAAGCCGTGAACATTTCTTTTTACTCAAATCACAAGAGGGAATCACCAAAGATTTAAATAGTTCTGACGTTGTTAAGGTATTACAAAAGATAGATCCTAAAGTTTTGCAGACGAATCAGGAAGCAATAAATGCCAGTACTAAACTCCTTGAAGAACTGCAGACACTTCCAGCCATCGATTTCGCATCAACAAAAATATACCCTAAAGAACCTTTTTGTTTTTAATCATTTCACCCCAAGCAATGCGGTACCGTGACTGATGTGCAGGGGCTACATCAGAGGGTTAAAGTTTTAGGCAGAAGAAAGTGAAGAAAAAGGCGATCCAGCTACAGGGCGTGAAAGAGAAAGGGCAAGAGAAGGATGTGAGCATAGGAGTGAAGACAGTTACTAAAAGAGAAAGGAAAAGAACGAAATACACAGGGTGATATAGAAAGGGCTGAGGTTAAATGGATAAGAGATGCATTGAAATTCATGGAGGTTGTAACCGCCAGGAAAGCAAGTATACGGGAGAGAGTATCACAAGCAGCCGATGGAATAGAATTGTCGCCTGTATTTGGTTGATTTAACTGTAAAAAGGGGAGGCCTTGTTGCCAGGCCCGAATAAATTGTTGTGGAGGGGGCACTAGTGATTCAAGTTTTCTTTTCTTTTCTTTTTTTTTAATCATTTCACCCCGAGCAAGGCGGAAACGCCACTGATGTGCAGGGGGTTACATAAATGTAAAAAGATTAATTAGAAAAGAGTGAGGAGTACAAACTAGTTAGAAAGGAACAATAGAAAGCAGGTGCGATGACAGATACATAGGTGGAGAGAAAGGGAAGGATATACAGGGGTGGGGAGAGAGCTAGAGTCCAGTGGTTGGTAGATGAGTATTGACTTTGCATTTAAATTTCTGGAGGTTGTAGCCGTCAAGAAAGCAAGAATACGGGTTCGTGAGAAGCCATGAAAATATTTATAGAAGAGAGGGAAGCCACATCCCGACGATGAAAAAGTGGCTGGAGTCGAGCTGCCAGGTCGAGACCAATCATATTACAGATTCTTCTCTGGAGCCTGTCAAGAACACTGAGATGAACAGCAGGGGCGCCTGACCAGATATGACAACAGTATTCCATGCACGGCCGGATGGTTGATTTGTATATGAGCAAGATGGATTCAGGAGGAAAAAAAAAAGCTTTCTGGCCCGACACAGTGGCACAACCTTCCTAGCAGTGGATTTAGCTATTGATTCAATGTAATGATTCCACTTGAGGTCGGAAGAAAGGGTCAAGCCGAGGAGGGGCAGTGTATTGATTTCAGGGAGACTTGCTTGATCCGGGCTTATTGGTGGCAGGTGAGATTGCCTGTGATGTTTGACTTTGTTGCCAGTCTGGTTGCCTGAGTAAATTCTTGTGTAGGGGCACCAGTGATCTAAGTTCGTCAGAAGCCATGAAAATATTTATAGAAGAGAGAGAAAGAAGCCACATACCGCCGATGAGAAAGTGGCTGGAGTCAGATTCTCCTTTCGAGCCTGTCGAGAACACTGAAACGAACAGAGCTGCGCCTGACCAGATATAACAACAGTATTCCATGCACGGCCGGATGGTTGATTTGTATATGTGCAAGATGGATTCAGGCGGAAAAAAAAGCTTTCTGGCCCGACACAGTGACCCAACTTTCTTTAATTAACTATCGGAGCTAAACTATAAAATAAAAATAAATGGAATAGGAAATTTATTTTTGGAAAAGTTTTTCCACGGAGCTTAAAGATACAAAGAGTTTATTAATATTTATTTTAAGTAGTTACAAAAACTGAATCAAAATCATTCCTCATGATAGGTTTACTTCAATATGGTTTGTTTTAAGATCACCCTCCATCTGAACGTTACATGTAGATATATCGATGTTAAAAGTGAACGTGTGTATATGGGAAGTAAAATACGTCTGTCTAGGTGTATGTTGGACGGGAACTTCAGTTCATATACACTACCGGCCATAATTATTAGGCTACCTCAGTGGTTTAAAAAAATGATGTATTTCATACTATTTTTAGTATTTATTGCCAAGTGAATAATTGAAAATGAAAATACAATGAACATTTATTAATATTACGCAATAACATGTGCATCAAATGAATTTATAAATATTTAATAATTACCTATATTGGAGTTTCATTAATGAAAAATAAAGGAAATTTAGAGTGATGCGGACGAGTTCATCTTTGCTTCCTTGCCTTGTAAAATTTTGTAAATAATAAAACAAAAGGACCATTCTATTTTCATTTAGAATTATCCACTTGGCAATAAAGAACAAGATATTCAGGGTGATGTAGAAAGAACTGAAGTCAAGTAGATAAGAGATGGGTATTGACATTGCATTTAAATTCCTGGAGGTTGTAGCCGTCAGGAAATCAAGTATACGGAAAGGAGTTTCACAGCCGGGAAGTTTTTTTTTTTAATCATATCAACCCGAGCAAGGCGGTAACGGCACTGATGTGCAGTGGGCCACGTAAGAGTGAAAAGATTGGAAAAGAGAAAGCCGGAAACCACATCCTAAACATGGAACAAGGGATGAGCCTCTTAACCTGTTCAATAGACGTGGGTGGAGTGTGAACCGGGCGATAGTTTAGTCTATTGCTAGAAAAGAAGCTGAGGGAGTAGAACAGCCGGCTGCATTTGGTTGATCTAACTGTAAATGGGTGGGGGCTGTGTTACCAGTCTGATTGAACGAGTAAATTCTTGTGGCAGGGGCATCAGTGATTTAAGTTCGTCGGAGCAGAAGCCATGGAAATATTTGTAGAACAGACAGAGGGAAGACACATCCCGCCGGTGAGAAAGTGGCTGGAAACAAGCTGCCAATTATCACGTTACAGAATTTCCTTTGGAGCCTGTCGAGAACACTGAGATGAACAGCAGAGTCGCCTGACCATATATAGCAGGGGTACTCTATGTACGGACAGGAAATGTTTTGATTTTGTAATTAATTCACGTCCTATAACCCCTTGAATTAATTAATTAATTAATTCACGTCCCATGATCCCTTGAATTTAGACGCTTGACTGCCTTTTTTTTCGGGTGGTCCCAATTTACAAAAAAAAGGAAGTAAATATATGAATTAATTTATTTTCAGCAAATTTAGTCTTATCTTCAATATAACAGACAGTTGTTAATATTATACAGTATATTATATAGTTGTTAATATTATACAGTATATTATATAGTTGTTAATATTATACAGTATATTATATAGTTGTTAATATTATACAGTATATTATATAGTTGTTAATATTATACAGTATATTATATAGTTGTTAATATTATACAGTATATTATATAGTTGTTAATATTATACAGTATATTATATAGTTGTTAATATTATACAGTATATTATATAGTTGTTAATATTATACAGTATATTATATAGTTGTTAATATTATTCAGTATATTATATAGTTGTTAATATTATACAGTATATTATATAGTTGTTAATATTATACAGTATATTATATAGTTGTTAATATTATACAGTATATTATATAGTTGTTAATATTATACAGTATATTATATAGTTGTTAATATTATACAGTATATTATATAGTTGTTAATATTATACAGTATATTATATAGTTGTTAATATTATACAGTATATTATATAGTTGTTAATATTATACAGTATATTATATAGTTGTTAATATTATACAGTATATTATATAGTTGTTAATATTATACAGTATATTATATAGTTGTTAATATTATATAGTATGATATTATATAATATAATATTATGCAGTATAATAGTATACAGTATAATACTTTATAGTGGCCTGGGTATGTTTTACTTTTAGTATCCTTGATACCTGTATGCAAATAATATAAATGACAGCGATAACTTTGTAGAATATTGAAAGTAAAATTAATTAATTCATTAATATTATTATAGACATTTATTTTCTAAAGTTATATAAATTTCACTCCATCAAATGATTTATAGCAAATATTTCTAATGCAAATTAAAATTATAATCTGAGATTGGTCTGACATTTTTATTACAAAAATCTAATTATATACTGCAAACTTTGACAACATCAGTGTATCTTAAAAACTCTGATTTACAAATTTTTTTCTGAGAGTTCAGCTTTCAAGCACTATATAAGATAAGCATAAGAGGTGAAATATACATACACACGTGTAAACTCTCTCTCTTTCTCTCTCTCTCTCTCTCACACACACACACACACACACACACACACATATATATATATATATATATATATATACACACTACCAGCCATAATTAGTAGGCCACCCCAGTTTTTTTTTAAGAAATGATGTATTTCATACTATTTTAATATTTATTGCCAAATGAAAATAGAATGGTTCTTTTGTTATTATTACTTTGCAAAATTTTACAAGGCAAGGAAGCAAAGTGAACGCGTCCGAATCCCCCTTCCATTCCAGATTTTCTGTTTAGATGTCAAGGCAGCAGAGGTATAATATCAGGGTTTTCCTTCCTTTAAATAGACTGTCTTCATGGGTTGTCGAACTCCATCTACCCAACAAAGCTTGTTATGAAGCGCCAATTGTATGTATTATATAACTAGATACACTACCGGCCATAATTATTAGATAAACCCAGTTTTTTAAAAGTAATGATGCATTTCATACTATTTTTTAGTATTTATTGCCAAATAAAAAGAGAATAGTTCTTTTGTTATTATTACTTTGCAAAATTTTACAAGGCGAAGAAGCATAGATGAACTCGTCCGAATCAGCCTAAATTTTCTTCATTCTGTCATTGATGAAACTGCAATATAGCTTATTATTAAGTATTTATAAATTCAATTGATGCACATGTTATAGTGCTGAATTAACAAAAGAGCCATTCTAATTTCATTTACAATTATTCATTTGGCAATAAATACTAAAAACTATTATGAAATACATCATTTTTTTTAAACACTGGGGTGGCCTTATAATTATGGTCGGCAGTGTATATATACAAGGATGGAATAAGTATGAATGGAATAAAATAATGGTTGCTAAAAACACTATTCTTAAAAAAAGTACTCAATCAAAGTAGAGCGAAAAATAATACTACAAAAGTAGCTATTTTGTTTCGACACTTCTTAGGTTTATCGTGATGGTGCTAATTGCGAGATGAAGAGTTTAAACGATTCAAAACCAGCCGGTCCAACCAGCAAATGAAACATTGTTACGTATTCTGTAATGACCAATCAAAATACAAGTAATTTTTAATTTGAAGAACATGACAAAAGACCCTAAAATAAATTTATTGGTAGATTAATATTAATGTTTGATTAAAATAGTGATCATTATTACTAATTGTCTATTAATTTCACTTAGAAATGAAAATAAAAGTTTATTTAAAAACAATTATCATAAAAATTCAGATGCCAAAAACAAAATATATATAAAAAATATAAAACAAAATATAAAAAATAAAACATAAAAAACACTAAGCAACATATACAAAATAAAACCATATACACGGAACAACTAATAAACAATTTTATCGGTGCCTCCAATATTTCGTGATAAATTTTCAGTACCTAAGTTTGAAATGAAATTTTTAAAATGAAAAGATTCTTGAACATTTCATTTTAGATTTAATTAAAATTTTAATGATTAAATTTATTATTTCCATTAAGTAAAAAATTCTGGTATATTTCAGATAGAAATAATATATATTGTCACATTTAATTTTGATTTCTTAAAATTTTCTTAAAAGTGGCCATTTTCTTAATTTTAACAAACATTCATCGACTTTAAAAATATTTCAAAAGATTTCTGACACTTTATTTTGGTAAGTTTAGAAAATTGAAAGTTAAATTATTCTGATTTTAAACAAATATTACTTATAGCATAAAAAGTAACATACAACCAATTATTAACGATTGGTCCTATTCACCTGATCGAACGTTTGATGGACTATTGAATGACGATGCAATGACAGCTTCTACGCATGAACATAAAAGCAATTTTCTTAAATTTGAGGGAAGGGACAAAACTATTAAATTACGTAACCTTTTTATAATAATGAGAGTTTTAGTCAACCATACATGAAAATAAGGAACGTATTAAGTAAATAAAACATATTTTAAATATAGTTGTCACCATTACGTTTAAAAATCTTTGCAATTTTGAACTCGTAAATTTCGTTTCCACTTAATTATTTTATAACCTCCAGAGAACACTGCAATACAGAATTTTGCACGATTTTAAACTATTGTAAATTATTATAATTATAATGTAAAAATATATTTCATCAGATAATAATGTCCTTAATATTACTTATTTACAAAAGCAATTAGAAGCTTTTCTAATTAAGAAATGTCATTGTTCTTTCGGATTTATTATTTTTCAGTTCGGAGCAAATTTTTATTTAGTTAGCACTAATTAGGAAAAGAAGTAGGTGATTTACAATTTCCAAAGACTCCTACTTCTAACAAAATGAATTATCAAAGAACAATAAGGTTATGTGAGAAATTTCATGAAATTAAGTTGTTGTTGTTGTTGTTAATCGTGGTGGTGGGGTAACACATTTTAAAAAAATTTACCAATATTTTCGAGAAACCATTTAAAAATATTTTCATTTATTTGTGAATAAGTCCTGAAAATTTCATTAAAATCAGAAAAAGTATTTGACTTTTACAAGGATTTCCAAATAAATGTGTTTTCTACAGAAAAAAAACGCGCAAAAAGTCAATGTTAATAGTTTGAGAAGGCGATGGCGTAAACAAAACAAGATTTAAACAAAATTTCGAACGTGTTAGAAAGGATTTAAAAATTTAAAAAAATAATTAAAAAATACTTTGGTCTTTTTTCTAAATAATAACATCAACATTTTGAAGAGAAAACTTTATTTTTGTTAAGTTTGTAACCTTTTTCATTACGCTATGCTAATTTTCCTGCGAAATAGTTAAGTTACAATTATATATGTAGATATACCCAAATCGACACAAGAGCAGCCATTCAGAAACTTACATTTACACGTACCTGCATATACAAGAATATATATATATATATATATATATATATATATATATATATAAAATGCAATTTGCGTGTGACTCTTAATCTATGCACGCCTACATTTTTTAAGCTACGCGATTAAAACTTTCTAGGGACACATATCTACAGGGAAACCAGGTTGACACATACTTTTTGAGTTTAAGTTCAGCAATTTTCCCTTTCGTACTTTTTGGCCAATGGTGCAGATTAATTACATTTGCTCCGTGAAACATCTAAGATCTAGGATGGTTGCTAGATTATGTCACAGAAACCAAATCCCACGTGTCAAACGCGACTAAAAAAAATGAGCCTGTATATTTAATTTTTATTCCTACTTTTTAAAAATTTCTTTGGTCAACAAAAATCTGTGAATATTTTTCCCCGTAATTTTGAAACAAAAGAAACATTTTAAAAAGAAGTGTCTTTTCAAACAAAAACAAAATATGTAAAAAAACAATGCCAATGGGTAATTTAAGTCTTTTTTTTTCAGATTTAATATTTCATACTTCAGAAAATAAAATTAAAAAAAAAAAAGCTTTTTTTTTCGTTAAATATTTCATGCAGGAAATCAACTGTCTGTAATTCGTGTGGCATTAATGTAACTTTTTCCTCTAAAATAAAATGTCTACATTTTGAAATATTCTTCGAAAATTTCTGAAATTCATTTAGTCAACAAAAAATCAACTCACGCTTACGCAAAACAAAAAAAAAAACAGATTTTTTTAATGGAATTCTTAAACGATTTTTACACAACTATTTTTTATATAATTATTTTTTTTTATATAACTGATTTTATAAAGTGAGGCGGCGACTACAAGCGCTAGGAAATCGCAACGCACTGCATTAATCATCTGATTACAATATGTTCTGAGTTGCACGGGCAACACCGGGCTATGATGCTAGTATATATATATATATATATACATAGACATACATACATATATATACCACCACAAATGAAGAAACACACACACACACACACACACACACACATACATATATATATATATATATATATATACAGTAGTGTGCAAAAGTATTAGGACAATAACTATTTTATCTTTTATGAGGCATCAAAATAAATTTTAAAATCACCCCTGACCTAACACTTTTGCCCACTACCGGTAGTGTGCAAAAGTATTAGGACAGGTGGATGGTAGAGCGGGGATTCAGTGGGATGACACGAGAAGGGGTATAAACAGCAACAAGGGATTGGAAGACAGAAAGGTCATGATCGCCTACGTTCTGAAAGGGCATGGCACAAAGAAAAAAACGATCCTACTGTTTAGCCAACTTTTAGAATTTTCTATTATAGGGATATATTTACATTTCCTGTTGTGCATATTTGATAATGAAAAACAGAAAAATCTATAGTTACCAAAATTATGTTAGCAGACACATTCTTCTTCTTTCGGGACGTGGCGATCAGGAATTTCCACTTGCCTCTGGGCGATCATGTCTCGAAAGAGACAAGACTGACTGATTATCCCGCAGTAGGTTGCAATTACTTTCTGCGGTAGACTGCTTGCCAGCCAAGACTATAGAACCCAATCTGTTCTATTATTTGAATCATAGCTAGAGGGGGAAGAGATGTATTATATTATTGAGTAGTAATTAAAGGGGGATCAGTTTATTACTTTATAGCAATATAAACTTATCTCCCTTTATGCCCAGTAGAAGCCTTAATCATGTTTTCAAATATTATATTCAGTCAGTCAGTTAAGTGCCATATGTGATACACGTTTTGGGTGATCATGTCTCTTTAGACACATGACTGACTGCGCAATTGATTATCCCGCAGTAGGTTGCCATTGTTTTCTGCGGTAGACTGGTTCACAAACCAAGGCTATAAACCCCAGTCAGTCCTGTTATTTGACTCATAGCTAGTGGGGGAAGAGATGTATTATAATATTAAGTAGTAATTAATGAGGGATCAATCTATTACTTCATAAAAATATTAAACAGGTCCCCCACTTTATGCCCAGTAGCAGCCCTAATCATGTTTTGAACTATTATATTCAGTCAGTTAACTGGCATACGTGATATACGCTTTGGGCCATCATGTCTCGAAAGAGACATGACTGACTGGGCAGAAGTAGGTTGCCATTACTTTCTACGGTAAATTGGTTGTCAACCTGATCTGTCCTGTTATTTAATCCATAATTGGAGTCAAGAGTCGGATTAATACCTTTCCCAAAGATAATCGTGCGTAAGTGAATGCAATGAATCCAACTGGAATTTGATCTTGGATCATCGATAGCTTTCTCAAATCCCGCTCCAAAAACCACCTACTTAAACCCATCAATTATGTTTCGCACTGCTTTCCGCTGTCTCACTTTCCCTCTATCCGTCTTGTAAGTATTAGGTTCTCTAAGCCCTCCTTCCTCATTACCTGTTTGCAAAAACCTCAATTGTCTGTTCATGATGCCAAGTATACTTTTCCTTTTCATTTGCATTCTCTCCAAAACCTCGTCTTTGCTCATATGTTCGGTCTAGGGTATCCTCATCATCCTTCTGTAGAACCACATTTCTATTGCTTCGGTTTTTTTCCTTATATTTGAGGTTTTCAAGCATTCGCTGCCATAAAGGAGGACAGATATCACACAGCAGTTCAGTACTTTTTCTTTGTCTACAACGAAATTTTCTTGTTTCTCGGTATTTTGATAATGCTTTGAAATGCTTTAAAAGACTTGTTCAATTTACAGCAAAGGAAGAGTTGTAACGATTCATGAACGTATTAAATATAAGCGCTACGAGGAATATTTTCGAATTGAATGGCACTCGAAGATCAATTATTACCTGACTGTACTTCGTCAATCCGAAATGCTTTGCAACTTTTATGACGTAATCAATGAAGATCGTTGTCGGAGAATTGATAGGATATACAAGGACAGGATATACAAGGACACTGGTTGATGATAGAGTTCATACAAACGAATGATAACACAAGATTTGATGCTTAAATCCGCTTTCAACAAATTCCTAACTAGTTTTCTTTCACTAGATTAATAAATCAATGGTTTGGATGGAAGGAAATGTAACACGCTAAATACCGCAAGACCCATAAAGATGTTGGTATGTCAAGACAGTGTGAATAAATTAAGGCGTAATGAATTTTTTCCAACTGACCATAATTTGAATGTTCAGTTTTCAAGGTGTCATGGCTTGGTTTTGTGTGTATGATTAAAAGCATGGAGTAACTCTGGCTTTCCCTTCTCCAAGACAATTCGAATGAAATGGTCATCAGCAAAAAGGGCATCAACCTTGACTGCGTAGATAATGTCGACAAGATTTTTACAAAAAGTTTTGTACGATTATAAAATGTATTCTTGTAAGAAACCAGTTTGTAGATCAAGTTTCATTGACGTGTTTTTGTAAATAGGGTTTTTGTTGAGTCTCTGTTTTTATTGATGTATTCTTTTCAAATATACAGATTGTAGAGAAATTGATTTTATTGACATTTTTATTTGGTTTCTAATTTTTATTAGAAGTCAAATATTTCGAGAAATGATATCAGATCGTCCACCTTTTCTTTTTCGAACAGCTCATCTATATTTGCTTATATTATAGGATTTCTATCTTGATACAGTAATGATTGAACATTCAGTTAATATATATTTAATAGTGTATGCCATTTCACATCGTTGGTATACTAGTTGATACTATTTCTTTACTATTGCGTTATTCTTTTGTGGCCAATACGTATGCGGGCCAGTAATCTTCATTTCGAGGTTTTCTGGAACCGACTTTTGTTCTCCTACTATTGTCTGAATCCCGAACAGTTTATTGTGTGGGTTATCCTCCCAGCTCCTTTGCCCCTCCTTTTGAATATATTCAGAAATGATCTCCTTTAAATTCAGTGCATGGAATTTTGCTCCTTGAGCCTACATTCATATATAGAGCTGATTTGGCTGCTTCAACTTTGATGTGGATAGGAATTCAATATATTTTGTTTTTGTTTTTTTAAAGTCGAACACATTTAGTATAAAAATTTGACAATGAATGGTTTCTTAGATTTTTTTCCTGTAAAGCTATTAAGACGGAAAACAGAATTTTGTTTTTCTTGCTAGATGTATTGCATAAGTTACTGCAGTGAAAATTGAGCGTACCTTTGGGAAGCAATGTTTTGTGATATTTCTACCCACTTTGGTACATTTATTGACATTTTAAGCCGGTCTGTATAGAAGGATGTATAATTACCGTCGTATTCTAAATATCCTAAAACTTGTCTTGGAGTGCGAGTGGGTGCATATTTTTGTTTAGGGAGTTTATACAATTCTAACAGTTTTTCGGTTTGGTTAATTGTCCATGCTGTAATACTGGCAGTAGTCGTTTCTTGTATCTTTGGGAGTATGTTCGTAACTCTTGAGCTATGGATTTCATCTTGAGTGCTTAGAAGTGCATGGTATTTTCTTTTTGTTAAATTAAATCGCTATTCGTAATTCGATTCAAAAGCTGGTTTATTTGGGTATGATTCTATTTTGACAGAGTAGTGCCAGTTAATTAAGTCATAAATGTGGAGGAGTTTTATTAGCTTTGTCTATAAGCTCTCCACTAGGTTCAAAAGAACCAAATACGAGTATGAGGCCTTGAAGATAGAGTTGAGTATTTTAGGTATGACTTTCTAACCGCACCATATACAAGCGTAATCTAGCTTTGAGTGAAGTATTGATCTGTATAATTCAATTAATGTTTATCGATCAGTTCCTTATTTAGTATGAGTCAATACACACAAAACTTGTAGAACTTTACTACATTTTCTTTTCAAATATTTTTGATGGCAAATGAACGTACCTTTGTTTTATCAAATATGATGCATAGTAAAATGTTCCACTACTTGGATCTCTGCTTCGTCCAATTTTAAACATGGTTCGTTGTATAATTCTCTTAATTCTCAGAGGTGAAGGCATTTGATGTTCGTTTTGAAGAAGTTTAAATAATTCTTAGTGGCCTATGTATATTATTAAGGCATTTTAGCAATTGTCTTTCTATCGTATATATATATATACTAGCAATTTATTCCGGCATTGCTCGGGTGTAATGAAAGCTTTAAAACTAATCCATGGTCCTGGAGCTCAGACTCTTTGGACGTTGGCACGAAAGACTAAAAAGCAACCGTTGTTTCCAGTTAAAGAGAAACCGTAGACTGAAAGAAAAATGAATGGATGTAAGTCAAATTTTGATTTCCTACTATTGATATCAAATAAGTTTTTTTCCTCGTAAACTGAATTTTGAAGGCTAAATAAGTCCTCTGAGTAAATGGTATCATGGCTGAGACTAAGAACTACAACTATACCTACTTAGAGCCAAACCCGAAGCAAAAACTAAAATAAAACGGCTGAAAATATACAGACATACAGGCAGATAAACACTCACACACACACACACACAAACATCTTGCATTATATATATATATATATATATATATATATATAAAATCGATTTTCTGCACTATTGTAAGGACTGCAACCTTGAAACTTCTGAATATCGTTTCTTGTTTCTTTGTCTATGAGTGTATCAAATTTGATTAAAATCGGGCCACTCCTTCTATAACCCGATTTTTTAGATTATCGATATTGATCTGTGGTACCTCGACACAAACCCTAGCTAAGAACACTCGCAGACGCTTATAGTACAACTGTGTAAATTTTCAAGAAAATCGGTTCAGCTGTTTCGGAGTCTATAGGTTAGGGACACACACACACAGTCACACACTTACACACACAGACAAAGTTCCATTTATAAATAAGTTTAGATGTGTTAGTTCTAGTTGAAGTTATTTTTTATTTGTAACACAAAAAATTAAATGCAATGTTAATCTCTATCAACTGTCCTCACGTTTAATATTTTCTTTTCCAGCTCATTATTAATATTTATATTCCTGATTCTTCTACACTTAGTAACCTCTTGTGTATTAGTGGCTTTAATTTCTTGATGTGGGGAAATTGATTACGAAAAGTAATGTCTCCATTCTAGGTGAGATATCTGTTGATATCTCAGCGGAAAAGGTTCAATAACATTTTTACTCTACTCTATTGATCGCTAGTTAACGTGTTAGTTTGTCATTTCTAGACTCGGCTCCAACATTTGTTTTTGTTCTGATCTTTTTAAAGATTTCTGATCTCCAAAGTTTTCCAATCTCGCTTTTTTTTTTTTATCTTGACTGGACCAGCCTTTTACACGGTTCCATTCCCAAATTGATTTCCGTTATCACCATTCCCAATCACCCATCAACACTAGCAAGTGAGGCTCTTGGATTCTTAAATTCTTGATTCTGTTTTGTTCGGATTAGATGATGAGGAATGCGTATTAGTAGTGTTTTTGTTAGTTGTTAAAATGAATGGGTCGTGAATCAAATTATCTTGGAGAGTGATTGTTAGCTTTATCCCCTTTACACGTTGTCCTTGTGCCACAAACATTGCATTCATTTTTAAATAAAGAAGATTGTAATTTGTTCGTGCGCGAGAGTTAATCCGTGGTATTAGGATCTGTAATCTTAATTTACCCATTGGTCATTCGGTGTTGGATTTGTGATTTCGACTTTTTGTTATGTTAATGGCATTTTGTGTCGTTTAGATTTGTGAAAAGGGATTCTTTATTGCTCTTGACTTTTTGGACATCTCTTAAAAGAGTCACGGCCAACTTTAAAGTGTTAAAATTTGAGATCCTAAAAAAAAACTACACAAAGCACAAAAAAAAAAAAAAAGGGAAAGAAAACTTGATCGGAAAAAAACATAAAATAGCTAAACTTATTGTAAAAGAATACAAGCCAGTGAACAATATGATGAAGGAAAACGATAGAGTATAATATGTACCAGGATCTCACATGTGATCAGCAAAATCATAGCCACGCCCAAAGGATTTACAGCATGATGTATAAAAGACAGGAAACGTTGATATCTACCCCCCCCCCACCGTTAAGAGAACCGGGATATGTAAAATCCGATGTTTTCGAGGGTTTAGGAAATAAGGTTTGTGCGCAAGTTTA